>JAADVW010000895.1:0-13050 GCA_023335875.1 Elongisporangium prolatum
AGTCAGCGTCAAGAACCAACCTATTTTGCTCTGGGAAGATGCATCCTGCTGGCAGAGAGATGGGAACTCTCCGCCGGTACTCGTGCGAGGAAGCGGGTGGGGGGTTATAACTCCTGCTCCATACCACGACAATGATTTGAGCATCATTTACACCGGAAGCATGACTCAAATCTATACCATAGACGGATCTAGCCTCTCACCCACAGATCAGCTAACGGCTGAAGCTGTGGAGCACATGAAATCACTCCAGAGATCGAGGATTACAAGCGTGGAAGACGTTCTATTGAATGCTACTAGTCGCCAGCAACGAGGCTGATACAAAGTTAACCGTAGAATTGGATACATTGCAATGTTATCATGTTTTCAAGATTACATTGCAATTCTTTTGTCCAGTTCCCATGTAGTATCACTTTTAATTGCAAAAATCCCTAAAGCCTCAAATAAAAACGTCTGACAAACATTTATTAGAATCTACGATATCTAACTTTCAAGAAAATGTCATTTTACTATCGAGAGTTAGCTTCTTTCCATTTATCTAAACCATGTTTATGAGAATGGTCTCCAAGCTTGTAATACGACTTCTTTGCATGGCCTGAGTGTAGTCAACAATATCTTTCGTCAATAAGTCAGCAGGCGTAATACTCGTCCCTTCAGATGCCTGGATTTGGATCAAACCTCCAGAGTGAACGACGCTCAATCCATTTTCAGCCTGCATGAGTGGCGCAATCATGGCCCAACCACTGCCTCGTACCAGCACTGACGATGTCATACTGTTGCTTTGTAGGCAGAGCGCGTCTTCCCACAACATTATTGTGCAGTTGTTGACGTTTACAATTCTTCGAAGTATCATTCGCTTGTTTAATGGAGAGGACTTGTGTTGGCAACTATCAAAATCGCAAGTACACGACTGGGAGTTTGACATGTCTAACAATTTGATCGTTGGCCACCGGTTGAAAGCATCACTGATGAAGCAAGAACTGAATGGGAGAGCGACATATTCGTAAAACTCCACACCGACACCGCGACTTTCGAGGGCGAACACATTCCAGTCTACATCACGTAGTTCACTTGTCGATCCAACAGGAATGTCATTGCAATGATCGACTATTGCATCCAAGCCTTTCGTGCGAATATCCAAGCAGCCGCGCATTGTTCGATACACATGAGCTCTGTTTTTAATCTCCACAATTCGACAGTCAATTCGCACAGACTTGGGCACGGTCTTCATTTGCTGATGGATCAACTGGGAGACATGGTCAATCAATTGCTTGATTGAGGTCACGTGTTGTCGTAGTCGGCTGTTCATTTCGCTTGATGTACTTTTCAAAATCCACTCACGAAAAGCAATCGATTTCCAGTCCAGTCCACACCTTGACTGGGCCTTCGTCAGCATCTTGCGAACCTTGCGCTTGGATTTCAGATCTCCAAGTCTCATTTGGAGTCGGGCGGCTTGCCTCCTTGTGCTTATAATGTCAGCTTTCACGTATCTTCGTGGCTTCTTAAAACGAATCGGCTCGTTTCTTGGGTAAATTGTGTCGACCGAAGCGAGAGTACTCTCAGGCGAGAGGTCGACGGTCAGATCATCGTCCAAACCAAACTCTCCTAGATATGAGGATAGACCGTCGTATGATAGCACGTTACGGATGTCAAGCGCTGCCATGAACGAAGAAAACGACAAATGATCAAGGAAGAGCCAAGCTTAGCGACATCTGATGTTTATGCTTGTGCTCGGATTACTCTTGTTCGGATTTTGAGTAAATCGAAAGTCGTCACGTCGAAATAACAACAGCTGGCTCTAATTCAATAGAACTTATTATTATTAAAGCACTGATGAGAAAACTCTCAGCCGTTCTCTAAAGCAGCATATCATCGTTGAGATAGAGCGTATATTTTTCATTGAGAAACACCTACAAGAAATTTAGACTCCTTTTCAGTAGCCTTTCTACGATTTACATTGATAGATTGCTACTACACAAATGAAATATTTAAATACGGCCATACTCGCTTGAACAATATTGGGATCCTCGCGTCTTGAGTTTTCACTGAGCCCAACAGAAATGCATAGAGAACTCCTTTGCTTCTGTCGTCGAGTTGTTCCACCCCGTTTTGGAACTGGGTTTCTACTGACCCAACATAATCCGATGCGATATTGCACCTCAGATCTTTAAGGATAATAAGCATATGCGAATGTCAGACGAGCGTACGGAGTCAAATATATCGAAATTACAACGACTTCAGTTTCAAGAGCGTTCATTTGTAGTCAAACCATCTGAGCAGGTAGCGCGAGAGAAGATCCATTCCCGTTCAGTGCTAATACCTTGATGATGACTTGAAAAAAATGTATCTTGTCTACCTATTGGGGAGCGTGATATTGGCGTAGCTTTACACAGAATGTACGATCTACTCGCTGCAGACTCATCAAAACATGTCTAGGTGGCTCGTGGGACCGATACTTGGTATCCACATCGCAGCTGCCGCCAGAACTTTTATACAGCGTTCAGTGTTCATGATGACCTTAGTGAATAGTGCAGCTGGTAACGTAATCATGGACTTAATACACATCATGAGATTCGTACTGTAGACCTTTTCATAAATATAAAGCACGAACAAAGAGAATCTGGTCTGAAATGACTTAAGTTACTGTGGTTTCCTCTTGTAACAGGCGAAGCGATCAATTGCGTAGGATTGTACAACAGAGAGTGTACGGCACTTGTACGCCTTTGTAAAAGTCGGATCTCTCAAATGCACACCGTTGCTTGCATCCACCTCATGTTCAATGAGCTTGACCTGCCTTAAAAAAGGGAACAATCGTCGCTTGATTTGTCCTGTGACAGCATAATCACAGCTCTCTACTTGATTGGTGGCAATGTAATGATGATGATGCCTGATGATTACAATCGCACGTGGTTATGGTAAGTGCAGTGCCTTCGTTGGCCCATTTTATACAGATACCTGTTTTGCAATTATTTGCGAACGAACATTTGCCGCAATCTCAACTCGAAGGCAACCATTTGCTCAGCTTTGAAACCTGTTAACAAAGCTCATCTAAAAATTTGACCCATCATGGCGCAAGTTGACTCCACTTGCAATTTGGACTACGACGACATATCGGCATTTCTACGCAATAGTGACGATGGATAGATGACCGATCTGTCGTCATGGGAAACAACCGACCAAATCGCCAACATATCGCCGCGCAACAGAGCGATTTGCTACAAGAAACCGCGTTGATATCGGAGAATCGAGATATTACACACTCGGCGAGAGCTGGCTCAGCTCGAACTCCATCTGAAGATCTTCCAAGAGAAGCACGAGTTCTATGAATCATTGAAACCAAGTTGTGGGTTAGATTGGAGGCTGTCTGCCTCACGCAAGCAAATGCTGGCAAAGAAGGCAACTCAAGTGAACGCTCGCTTACTCCAGCGTGTGAACGACAACAACGGATGGATCCAACATATTGTCGACTAGTCTTGCGCCATCCAATGGATTCAATGACTAAAACATCACTAACTAGCCATCAGCTCATTCGTCTTGACAATAAGGCAAACATTCGCCATGATTTACAGACAAGTTTGGATTATCGAAGCAAGTACCAATTGGATTCTATCTTGAAGCAACTCGATGATGATCAATTCGGAACGACACGTTGTGAGCTGGGATCGACCCAGTGGAATACGTCCGCTTTTGAAACTCAAGGCGTCAAAATTGAGTTTAACGAAACCACTATTCTGCCGATCAATGCGGCATTTATCAAAAATGCGGTTCAACGTTGGCCGTCACTCGGCTCAAGCAAACACGAGCAAACACACGACATTTGACATGACGAACACGCTCAAAGTATATCTTCCGGTGGTGAAGATTCTGATTTCGACCGTGTTTCGATCATGAAGCGGCTTTTCCAAGTCAACGGATCGACTGTAGTGTTTTGGGGAGACGCGCCTGCTATGGAGATAATTTTGGCCATTCGTGTACCAAATTCTCGGTGCGAGGAAGAGGTTGGGCCCTGATATCTCCACTTAAAGAGCACAAAGATCATCTGAGCACAATTCGAGTCCACGGATTCGTCTTGATCCGCGCTACAGACCGAGTCAGTGTAGGGACACCTAAACTAGTCACAGATATTGTGGCGTGCGTGAAGAGAATGCAAAGATTGCGAATGGGAAAGCTCGAGGATATTCTGATCGATTCGCTCTATGACAAAAAAGAAGGGTAGCAAGCAATGCATAGCCATCGCCTTATCGTGTCCTTAACATGAATAATTCCATTCACATGATACCTTACTGATCAACCGTGAATATGAACCAACCGGTGCTTCTTATAGCACAGGATGCATTGCAAATACAATGGCACCGCACAGTGTATAAATTTAATCTGCCATTACCAGCCAAATGATGCGACCAGATTCTGTGCTAACGTGCCTTTTCCTTAAAATCGGAGTTATCATCGGTAGTGTAATAGACTCGAGCGGCAACTGGAACAGCTGCTCGGGGTGACAAGACCGGCACTGGTCGTTATCATCATCGACGGCGATGTGACAGAAGTGGGTGCAATTACAGCACCAGAG
This sequence comes from Elongisporangium prolatum, assembly GCA_023335875.1. NCBI lineage: Eukaryota > Oomycota > Peronosporomycetes > Pythiales > Pythiaceae > Elongisporangium > Elongisporangium prolatum. The sequence goes on from JAADVW010000895.1 coordinate 4,565, forward strand.
CCAACAAAGAAGAGGGCCTATGTTCGGAAGGCCAAAGTAGTGGGGCAGAAGCCCGTGAAGAAGAGGAAGAGCGCAACTGATGAGACAGCGGCGACTGCTGGAAGAGATTTTAATGACGGCGCGCCAGAATTGGCTGCAGCTGTAGGCCCCGCGAGTGAGCAGGCCAGGAGCCGTCACTTCTCTTTAGGAAGCGCGTTGCGACAGAGAAGTGTGAACAGTCGAGAGAAGGAGCCGTCAGGAGCAAGGGCGCGGGCTCCAGAAGAAGCAACAGGAGAAGGAACCAGAGTCAGTCCAAGGGCAACAGCACGCGTAGCGAGAGCATCAACGCGGCAGGAGAGTCAGTCTGCGCGTGGGGTTCAAGCAGCGGAAGAGTCAGGAACGGTGGACGCGGTGGGCTCTGTCTTGAGCACCGTGGAGCCAATGGACGAGGAGTGGACGCCATCCACGACCAAGAGAAAGGCAAGAAGGCGACCGGCTGTGAAGCCAAGGGCGCTGAAGGACAAAGTAACAGAAGGATCGACATCCAAAGCAGCGACAGCCGGAGGACGTCAGCTTCCAGGAGAGCAAGAGGACGCCTGAGCGCGTCTCAGGTGCTCGTGGAAGGGCGAACCAGCTGGGTACCCGAACTGCAAGAGATCGGCAACGTCGGGCGGGCCGTGCAAGGATCGTGATCGGCAGGACACCAAGAGGACGAGCAGCGGCGGGGTAATGGGCTGTCGGCCAGGAGCGAGAGCGGGAAGAGACAAAGGTGAGGCACGGGCATGGCGAGTACAACTGGCCAACTGTGCATAGGCGGCCGGTTCGTGTTGACGCTGGTGAAGCACGAGAGGGCCTTCGAGGCGAAAGCGTGCAGAGGCGTCAGCAGTCCACCATTAGGTTAAGCTGGCTGGGCAGATTTGCACCGGGCGAAGAGTGTGGATTACTACGCGCGTACGTGGCCAAGACACAAGGAGCTCAGCTGCTTGCAAGAGGACAACAGTACACGTATCCCTAAGATTGTTCAGTCGATTGGTCACCAGAAGAACGCTTTCTGTAGGTTGGAACTGAAACGGACAAATTGTTTTGATTTTCTTGGATATTACGGGTTAATGATATAGGACCACGGTACAATACAATATATCGCGTTAAATATCGAAGCCCAGTCACTCTTTTGATTTATTTAAGTGGGAGCCTTTTAGAAACGTATTACACGGTGCATGAACAGCCAAAAAAGAAAAGAAGCAATCGTCCTTTTGTATAAGAACATGTACGTGATTCTAGATTGAGTATTTGAATAGCAACTCCTTGTTTCATTTGAGGTGACTGGTGACCGGAATTATCTAAGTTGATAAAACACTCAACACGCTACAACTAAAGAGATGCATAGTGCGTGAATTCAACAAGCTGATACAAAAAAATCATACAGAGACTTCACCTAAAAATATATAAAAAATGGAACTCAAGGCCAACTGGATACAATTACAATCCAATATTGTAATTCATCAAATAGGGCAGGGCATCCTGCGTTGGGATCAAAACTGGCGCTTCGAGTGCCACAATTACTTATGTCGTTGAGCTTCAACTAGAGATATTAAATTATATCCTAGTTGAAGATGAAAATGATGATCTTAGCGTCTTCTCCGGATTCATACGAAATACCACTCGAATCTTGAACCGCCCGTTCTGTATGCACTGTTAAAGAATTACCACGCTTCCTGCAGCGTTTTACTCTTTTCAATCCAGTGTACAGGCGAACGGATTTGCTAAATATCGACTCTGATAGAGTTATCACCACCGGCCATCACGCAGAGAGGAAAGTAGTGTGCATTCGTCTAGAACGCATGGAGAGGCTGAAAACCTGTCATGGTACCATACCAGAATGCTGTGGCTTGGTTGTTTATTCTTGAAGATTGTAGGTCTGAATTTAACACCCAGAAATGAGGATTATGGCTGGGTGAGTGGCTGCAATCAATTACAGAAAATACTGTATTTCGTACCTTATGAACTATTCTAGGTGGAAACAAATAATCGTGGTCTCGGGTCTTTGAGGTTGAACCTGAGTCCGTTGATTTGTCTCGCTCCAGCCATAAGGACTGCCAGACGACTTCTGCTACAAGTTTGATTGTGCGCTTTTGCAAATGTAATTACCTCTACACTCCCACGTCGGATGGAAGAAGGAAAACGGACCAATCGCAATACACGATGAACGGTGGGTACGCAAATCCTTGTATTGCACGGAAGACGTGCAGTTGGCTCCTTCTGTCAGCAATGATTAGTGTGCCTACCCGCTGACAAATCACTCGCAGGTCGTCAGGAGTTGCCATCAATGTATGCCTAAGTTTGTGCAGCTGCCGCGTCGCATGTACAGTATTGTGTGTTACGGATCGACTTATTGAGAGACTGTTCTGGATTCCGTTTCAATTCGACGATTTGTACACCCATCCTCTGATGGTCAGAATGCCCTGTCCAAGCGCCGAAGGCGTTACTCTTATGATGTCTTGGCTGGTCCTATCTCAGATACGTGATCATAACGGCCATCTCCATTAAAGAAGAAACGCTCAGTGACGCATGTTGCCAATAAACGAAACTAGAGAATTTGCATTGGAAAATGGGAGTTACAGTATTGCTAATGGCAGCACCAACAGACAAATAGCGTCAACGTCGTTAGTTATTCGCAATAGACTGCATATTTAGATACCCGCTTCATAGTAAAATCTCTATCCGAAACTTCAATACACGCAAATATTTCCCGTAACGTTGATATCTGATCAATGCATCCGGATTCTAGATACAATATTTCATGAAGAATTTGTATCGCTCACTATATTATTATATCACGTGCGGATGGCTTCATTGGAGATGTATAAACACTTTAACGCATCCTTCATTGGCTGATGAGTCTCATCGAGTACAAAACGTCGCTTCATGGACGAGCCAGCTTCACAGTAATCTTCAATATTTTTTTAACCAGATCAATATACGGCTCACATGATGATGGCAAACGCTGGACAATAATTGGGTAAAACAGACGCTTTCGGAAGTCCAACTTTATCCGTCTGCATAAACGAAAAGAGAGCGCAATCCGTTAGATCCACGACTTCAAGACGCACCACAATCCAACCAGCTCACTTTCGAATTTTCTGCCTCATGGAGCGTGCTGACATCAAATTCACTCTCGATTATGAAGACATGTCGGCATTTTTTGAGGACATGGAAGATGACTGGATGCTCGAGATTCCTTCATATTGTGCGCCACAATCTGCCAACATATCCCCAGTGAACAAGGTTAACCGCAAACCACGACGATATCCGAGCGAGATGATCAAGCAGCTTCGCCAAGAGAGATCTGAACTTGAGCTTCAACTACAGAACTTGGGTGAAAAATACCACTTTCGAGAGTCTCTGAAGAAAAAACGATCAAGCTACGGCCTTAATTGGAAGATGTTTGCTGTGCATGAGAGAATTCAAGCAAATTCCTCGCATCAAGAGAATGCCCGATTGAAGAATCTCGCGATCACGAATGCGAGACGGATTCGACGCATTTCGAGATCGATTCATCGACAGCACATCGGCATGATGCCGAAATCGCTTCAAGCAGATTGCAGAATAAAACATCTTAAAGATCAAGCGCACGTGTTTCGTCATCTCCAACGTTCTTTGGAATTTCGAAGAAATGGTCAACTCGATGCGATTATTGATCATTGCAACGAACAACAGCTTGATCAGATATCTTGCTCTCATCCGTGGAGAACTTTTATCTTGGAAAGTGTCGACATCGGTGTCGATTTTCATGAAGCCGTGGTTCTACCGTTTGGCGCACAATTTATAAGCGGTGCTGGCCTTTGCTAGACGCATTTAGAGTCTACAAGTCTCTCGATACGTCAAAGGCCTCAGAAATGGAATCCACAATGAAACGAAGGTTGATTTTGCGGCGATTCGTGAACACAAAGAGCCGTACGATCACACTATGGAAAGATGCATTCCGATGGCATCACAATGCAGACTCTCCTTCCGTGATTATTCGAGGAAGTGGTTGGGCATTGGTCGCTCCGTATTCAGGTCACGAGGATTTGTTGAGTGTCGTTCACTTCGGAGGCTTCATTCAAATTCTGGCCGCAGACCAAGTTCGTCTTAGTCCCACCGATGTCCAAGTAAAAGCTATTGTAGCCCATACGAAGCTAATGCAGCAGGCTAGAATTACAGGCTTGGAATACGCTCTAATGGACGAATTGAATCAACAGAACGTATCGTGAGGTAGGAGGGTAGTAGAAGCCAGATTATAGTAGACAATGATGTGTACTAGCATTTGACAAAAATGTGTATACTGTGCTAGCATGGAATTTATAAATGACTGTGATCAACATGACAAAATTGTGCAATCTATCTATTAGATCACGAGTTTGGGGAACATTCATCCTGTTTTAAAGCGTTACTGAAACGAAAGATACAGTAGGATTTTTTGTATAAACATACAACACTAGGGGATTTGAAAAAACGTCGTTCATGTTGAACCACTCGAAGGAATGCGTTTGTGTTTGGTCGTATGAGTTTCGGAGCTGAGTTTCACGAATAGATTCTGCCATACAATGCGTCATTTAATTAGAGGTGCAATCATGGATCGGTCGTCTGCGACTCAAGTGAACGTACAGAAAGTGGTGTTTGACTTAAAGAGTATGTAGATGCAAGAGTCGTTGATTCCGTGGGAGTCGAAGCAGCTGCCTTTGTATCCGGGGAAATTGCGTTTGGCTATTTCAGCAAATCCGACTGTTTGCGTACCAATGACATGGCGTGAGGTTGCGACTAGGCTTTCATTTTCCCGACTGAACACCACCACGTTGATGGCTTGCGCATCGACCACTCAGACGATCGGACAGATAGTATCGATGTTCAGAGTATATGATTGCGATTGTGATGTAACCATAGCGATAGCAGAAGTTGTTTCTTATCGACTTGTTTCACCAACAAGTAGAACTCGGAAGCAAAATGAGCATTGTTAAAATCTGCTAGTAACAGAATGTAAGAGGACGCTAAAAGGGTGAATTTTAACATCTGCGGCTATGTCAAGTGTAAATGTGGTAAAGAAAGTAACAATTCAGGGTCGTTCACTACGTGGTACTTCGCATTGACTTCTGTTGGCTTGGATTGTCGTCTCTTCTTCCAGTCGAGTGCGGCTTCATGACCATTTGTGTCATGACTGCGCGATCCTATAGATATTGGATCACGCATTCACGGCACAAATGGTAGTAGTTATGGCAGCAGGGGGCTTTTCACAGACTTGGGATCCTCTACACATTTCCATGTGATGCATTAATCCGTAATCCATAGTAAATGATTACGGTCAGCCCAGTTGTTTTTTTAGTGGCTGTAATCACTGGCATTTGCGGTACGTAGAATCGCCATAAAAACGTTAACATTCTGGATTTCACTCGCATGGATCACATCGGCCTCTCCCAAGACGACTTTCTAGCCTTTTTTAGTGAATTGGACAACGACTGGATAGTCAAATCTACGCCAACGATGGTACCAGGCCAGCTGCAAGACAAGATACCGAGAAGGTCTCGTCGAGTTGACCTGGTGAATGCGCGAAAGGAGATCTCTGAACTCCAAAATCAACTCAAGACCATGCATGACAATTTGAATCGTCGCGGGACGACAAGAATCTTCAGTCACTGGCAAACGTATATCTTGACCGAAAAGGTTCTCAAGCTTAGAGCGGACGAAGAGAATTCTCGATTGAGAAAGCGCATCAAAGAGACGATCAACCTGTCCCGTCGGATCGTCTCGTTAGCAAATCAGCAAGCTGAGATTGCGTCTGAATTGATGCAAATCAGCCGTCCAATTGCGAATGGCGATGTGCACAAAGATGCGCAAATCTTCCATGGTCTGCAAGCCTGTATTGATTTACGCTGTCGTAGCAACTTGGCCAAGATTGTTCAGCAATGCTACGCGCAGTCTGCTGTATCGATTGACAGCCTGGAGAGAGAAGAATGGCATGAATTTACACTTGGAGGTCGAAGCGTCCTGGTGGACTTTCAAGAAGCAATCGCCGTGCCGTTTAGTTCGGCTTCCATCTTCAATTCAATGCGACGATATGCTGCAGTCAATGCTGTTGAAAGCAAAGTCACAAAGACCCATCCCAAAGTGTCAAGTCGAGCCAATTCGAATATGAAATCTGAACGGCAATTGATCGTACGACGAATTGCAACCGTACGAAGGGAGCATATTCTCTTGTGGGAAGATGCTGCACAGTGGCAAAGCAACGCCATGCCTGCAAGCGTTTTTGTACGAAGTAGCGGCTGGTCATTTGTCTGTCCTGTCGCCAATCATTCCGATCAACTCAGTCTCGTATGGATGGGATGCCGCATTCAGATCTGTTCTGCAAATGGATCTACTCTCAAGCCCAGCGATGCGCATGTGAGATCGATCATCACCAACATGCATTTGCAGCAACGATCCCGAGTGGCGTGTATGGAAGCGGCTGTTTTGGCTGCAAAGCCAAATTAACCACGAATCACCATACTCAGCAATACCCACAAAGACCTTATGAGAGTTGTGTTACCATCGATATCTGACTCACCAATATATCGAAATGACATGATTTGCATACAAATCATTATATCTACGGCTCATCTCAGGTGTGTATATTGTTTCTGAAGAAAGTCCGCCGGACGCTCGTCTTAATGTCACTGTTCATTGACTTCTTGTGAACCTGATCCTGCCGGTGTACGTCAACCTTATTGACGCCAACGGCATTTCCAGTCGCCGAGTGATGAGATGACTTAGTACTTTCGCAAACTAAATGACATTCGTCCTTTGCGATATCCGAGGACGAAAGAACGGCAGAAGCAAGTTGGCACCAGGCCTAATGCTAATAAGCAGCGTCTTCGATAGCAAATCTGAGTTTGTTGCACGTGCAACATTCTTAGATGCTATCACTTCATCGTCTATGCGAAAACTCGACACGCACTACAAAGGCAGACAGAACTAAGTTCACAATCTTAATCTGCTTGCGTAGATGAAAGTTGAATCCATCTCAAAGTGTATGTGGTCATAAAGTCCAGACCTAGGAACAGGTTCGATATGCCAAGCTGTGTAACTCGTATTGAATACCTGCTTTCATTGCTTCCAGTTTCAAATGCCATATTTTTGTGCATGGATTGTGTATATCACGTTGGTCTCACCGTGGACAATGAAAAGAAAATTCCTGCGATTTTAAATAGACGTGCTACTTGACTAAGTTAATGTCGTTGGCATCGTAGTTTCCGCAAAGTTTGAGATTCTTGATAGTGGGTATATTGGGCGGTGCGCTCAAAGTAGTGGGCACAGGATCAACCACAACAGCGGCTGGATAGTTCGCGGCTTCATTCAAGTTAGATCTTGTAACGCGCTCAGTGGCTGCAAACACATCCGGTGCGTTTTGCGCAATGCGGTGAAGGCGCAAGATGCTACGCACGTTCTTCTCACCTTGGCCGTTGTAAGGATCTTTGTGCAACGGCTTGGTCTCATATTGATCGAAATCGAAGTGAGATCGCCTAGGCCATCGTCTTTACCGAGTTTAGGGAAAATCGTCTCATCAAATTCGCACACAGTGATGTGTGCCGTAAATAGGTCTCCAGTCTGGGGACTTAAGTAACGGATGATAGATGGAGACTGAAACCCAACATAGATTGATAGTTGGCGTTTGGGCTCTAACTTGCTGCGTTGGTGAGGCGGAATAGGTACGTAAACCGCACTCCCAAAAATCTTCAAGTGAGAGACTGATGGAGTGAACCCGTGTTCCAGTTCATATGGTGATAAGCCATTTCCATATGATCGACGATAACGGATCAAGTCTCCAGCATGCAATGCAGCATGGCCCCAACACGATAGTGGTAGGTTGGAGCGCAGCAGCAAAGGTCTTGCAATCATTTGAATCTGCTTCACGAAATTCTCTGCACTTGTGTTATGCGCATAGGGAACCGACATCTCCAAGTTGATTCCACTTGATGCGCAAAACTCCCGAAAAGACTTTGACACGAACTCGGCGGCATTATTAACGCGCTCGTTCTTAATTGGGTGATTAGGAAACTGCGCCTTCACTTGAATAATGGTTGTGAGCAACTTCGGCATCACTTTGTTTCTTGAAGTGAGGAGCTGAACACTAGAGTATCGGGTTGACGAGTCCTTAACTACCATATAGTAGTTGAAGGGTCCACAAGGGGGAGAAATCGGCCCACAGAAGTCGCTGACAAGCAGCTCCAGAGTGCCCCGTTGTTTGAACTTCTCGCCTGAGTATGCTGTCTTCTTTCGACTTTGCAGTTTTCCCATTGCACATGGGTGGCATAGCCTTTGGTCGCGCGCAGCAAAGTCCGCTCGATTCAAAGGTATACTCCGGACGGCTATCATCATTTTCTGAAGCATGTCTCGACCTGGTGACCAAGTCTATCATGCCAAAGAGATAGTCGTCTAGTGCTGATATCAGGGGTTGCTGATCCTTTGTCGTTATTAGAGCAGAAAGAGGTATCGCA
>JAADVW010000896.1:0-12947 GCA_023335875.1 Elongisporangium prolatum
CAATGACGCCGAAGCGGTTGAACCAGATGCGAGGGATGTTGTTGCTCATCTGCGCAGCTTGGATAGACTGCAGTGTACACTCAACGAGCTCTCGAACCATAAACAATATGGAGAAGTACTTGCCTCCGACGCCAAAGACGCCTGCGTGGCCAAAGGAATTGTCCCAGACGATCGAAGCTCTTCTGGCAAAAGACTTGATCTTGAGACTGCTGGTGGAGTTGGTGTCCAGGCTCATGCACGTCAAAGTGGCTACGCTTCCAGTGCGCAGCTGGTCGAGCTTTTTGGCGATGATGGACTTGCGTCTTCCATGAGTCGAGTGGACAACAGCGCGTTTCAGCTTCTGAGTCCGGTGGAAGACGAGTTCTCTGGCCAAGACGGACCAGAGAGTCATCTCAATCAGACAGATCAAGTGACAGGCCGAGAAGATGCCGTGGAACGCCACGACGACGGGGAAGTACTTGGGATTAATCGTGAGCTTGAAACTCGCCATCTGGATGCTCAGCTGAGTGTACGGAAGGTTGTGGTACACATACGTCGCACTGCCGTAGAAGGCTGCACAGAAGGCATGCAGAGAAAGCAAGGCCGACCACAAGAACGCGCGGAAGAAGACGACGACTGCTGGTCCTCGCGCCTTCTTCACTGCTAGTGGCGACGCTACAGCTACGGCAAGCTCCGGATTGGCGCTTGTGTCTGGCTGCATTCCATTAAGATATACATCGTCAGTGCGCAGCAGACCGAATCCTAGCTGCGCGATATCGACTGTCTGTTGGTCAGTAGGCAGCAAATCAGCATTGCCTGTCGACGATTCTGGGTCTGGCGTGACCTTGTCTTGGCTTGCGTCTGAGCTCATGTGGCTTTTGTGGGATGGTGAGCTGGGAGATTTCAAAGTGAACGATCCCGAATGCCCGCCGCGGTAAGAACACGACAAGAGAAGCGAAATATTTTCGATCTAGAAATACAGTATTAAACAATCTCAGGACACTGGGCACCTATATTAACGGTATCATCCCAAAGTGAGATATTTTCAAGCAGATGGAGTTTGTGCAAATTGTGAATACAGTGGAGGGGGATAAAGGAACAGTCTACATCTAATACCCCTTTATAAACGATTTAATCATATTTGAGGAGGTTTCGTAACTCAGTTCTTTGTATATGAGTCCAAAGTTCATGAGAACTCAGCGGAGAGAGCTTTTTGTTCGTGGATCATTTGATTCGTATTCAAAAAGGCGCATGGCGCTTCTAAGTGAAGCAGTTGCGCAGTGTAGAGAGCATATCACCTCGTGGCTAGGTGCATGCCAGGAAATTGCATTGTTCAGAGTTCTGTGCGGCTGCAGAGCGCTTGGAGGACTTGGTCCTCGGACAGTAGAGACACTTTGGGTGGGTACTTTATATCGCTTGGGCACTTTGCTTGCTAAAAGTGATTTGAACCTTAAAACCTATTAAAGAAAAAACCTTGATCGGGACACATTGGTTGACCAACTAGGACATATTGCCCGGCAAAAGGTGTAGTACCGTGTGTATTCTACTGTCGTGTCTCAGACTCAGACACTTTGAGCTGCATGACGTTGCTGTCCAACTGTGTAGCGATGATCATGAGTCGGAGGTGTCTGCTGCTACTGCTGTTTGCAGCAATGATGGCTCTACTGCTGCTGTCCAGGTCTTCCTCTTGGCTGTTGTACCAGGCTCTCCCTGTGGCTATCACTGCTGTGGTGCTGGCCGTCCCCTCGCTGGTGCTGATGGTGGCTCTCCTTGCAATGATCATCAAGCTCCATGGCGTGAGTCCCATGCGGCTGCTGCGGCAGCACTTCTACCGGCCCCAGCTGCACGGTTTCGCTGCTTTAGGTTGTGCGCAAGCCTTTGACCCAAAGCCCACGCCGCAGGAGATCGAGCGGCTGTTCACTGACGCCGTGAACGAACTGCAACAGTGCGAAGCCCCGCAAGACCAGGAGGCCGTGCTGCGGTCTCTGCAGCTGCATCAACTGCTGGTCTCCAGCGTCAAGGCCCAGCGCTTTGCACAGTTCTGTCAGACGAGTCTAGACTTGAAGCAGCTTCCCTGCGACCTCATGGCAGTCGTCATGGCAGCAGTGAGCACATTCTCAAGCGATCGCGTTGTGGCAGAGTTCCTGCGCGATTGCTTCTGCGCAAAACAGTCGAGCGCCTGTACAGAGCTCAAGCGGGAGGTGGACCGCCACGTGTCTCTCTTTTCGCTGATTTTCCACCGCATCTCGTCTGGAACCGAACGCGAGCGCATTCTGACGCACTTCAAGCAGGAAGCAGACGAGCTCCAGAGCTCCGAAGTGTTCACGCCCCAGCTCAAGATCGTCTGGTGCGTTGCCATTGGGCTATCAAGTGAGTGCATTGACGACTGACTATTTGTCTTTCCAGTGATATTGACGACACGCTGCTGGCCACGCTCTTTGACGCACGGTATCCGGAAATGACGGTCTATCCTGGAGTGCACCAGTTTGTCCATGAGCTGGAGCACTTCTCTGCTGCGTCACTGGCGCTGGACAAGCACGACTCTCGGCCTGCGGATCGTGAAGAGAGACCCACGAGGCAGCGCATCACGTTCCTCACAGCGCGACCGGAACTCTTCCGGAAGAGATCGCTTCGCGACCTCCGAAGCTGCGGCTTCTCGCACTTTACGCGTACGTGCTGCTGTCTCCGATTGCCAGACGCTTGAGGCTGCTGACAGCTCTTGTGGAGTAGTGGTCATGGGGAGAATGAGCCAGTTCGTGGGGTCCAAACGCATCACCAGTGCCAAGTTGAAGGTGACGAGACAAACTCATGCTGGAGAACTCTGCGTCGTGGGTCTCACTCGCTCTTGTGTAGAACCTCACGCGTCTGCGCCAGGTCTTCCCTGACTGCCGGTTCCTCTTCATCGGAGACAACGGACAGGGCGACATCGACTTGGGCAAGGAGCTCTTGCGCAGTCCGACGGACTACAACGTCTCGGCGGTGCTCATTCACGACGTGATCCGCAGCCACCAGCCCACGAGTCTATTGACCAGCGAACTGGTGTCGCAATCGCACCGTTCGGACGAGTGCCAGCTCCATGGCATCCACCTCTTCCGCACGTACATCGGCGCCGCCTTCCAGCTCTACGTCAGCCAGTCGCTGTCGCTCGCTGCCGTTGTGAAGGTCGTGCAGCAGACTGTGGCAGGGTATGAAGCCATCGCGTTCGACTCGCCCACGCAGAAGCAGAGCCTGGCGCACGAGATCATGGCGGACGTGCGGCAGCTGATGGAGGAGTTACCAAGTCAGGAGGCTTTGGCACTGGCCTCGTCGCTGCCCAGCGACCTGCTGGCGGCCGGCGAGACGGCCGACGAGATGGTCTAAATGTAATGCGTGAACGCCTCCGTGTTGAGTTACAGACTAGTCGATCTTCTTGGACACGCTGTAGATGGCGCTGTCAATCATGCGCGCGACGGCGAAGACGCCGCCCACGATGGCGCTCGTGCTCGTGAGGAAGTGCAGGATGGACGGCTTGCTCTCCACGTACTCGACCGCGATGGGCGAGAAGTCGTACGAGAAGATCACGCCCGGGAAGCTCACACGGCCGTTGCGCGCCGTCTTGCTCTCGTGCTCCGTGACCGAGTACTGGTACGTCGTCACAGCGCGGCCATTCAGATGCACGTATTTGCTGGGCACGACGTTGACAAAGTACTTGTACGTGGCCACTAGAGAGACAGAGAGCGTGAGCCTTTGGTCATCCAGCCGAAGCAGAGACAGCACACGCACCGTTGTTCAGCAGGATCTTACGCACGTCCACGAGCGGCGTCTCCATGTTGGGGATGGCCGGTCCGAAGCGCAGATGCGCGATCTCGTGCGACGAGTTGAAGTTGAGGAACTGCTGGAAGGAGAATATGTTGAGCGATCCCTTGTGGCCGAACGAGATGTCGCCGGCCACTTTCTTGATCTGCAGAGAGCCCACGAAGCGACAGCCCTCCGTGCCCACGGGCTCCTCGCGCACGTCCTGGCGGATCACGATGCCCTTGTCGCCCTTGGCGTCGCTCACGTCCAGCCCCACGTCGTGGCACCTCTCGTGGAAGAACGTGATGTCCACGTCCACGTCGATCGGGATGTTTTGCTGCAGCAGGCGCGCGTCAGCTCAAGCAATAGACCAGCAGAGAGAGGGCGACGTACCGAGTCGGTGTCCACGTGCATGCGGTGCGCTACGTCCACCGTCCACCAGACCGAGAGCTCCGAGAGCAGCAGGAAGGCCACGAAGCAGCAGCTGAGCAGAGTGACCACACCCCCGCCGATAGTGCGCTCCTGGATGCCTTCCACGCCCTTCAGGTTCAGGTCGAAGCGCCGCCAGGACCCCATACTGCCAGCTTGTGAGCTTGACACACGCGGCACAAGCGACATTGGCTGAAATTGTGTCCCAAGTCAGCTTCTGATTGGAAGAAATTATATTGAGGTGCAAGTTACGATCTGAAAAAAATGAGGCCCCATTTTATATGCATGTAAACGCTCAACAACCTTTCTATACGAATAATTTAAAACGCGCACGATGCCTCAAGGCTGCACGTGGATCCCAGAGCAGCCACTGAGCTGCAGACGCACTCGTTGGGGCTGCCTCCGCGCATTAAACGCTGTCACAGTTGCATCTGTGAGCTGCGTGCACCACACCAGCAGCACCTCTTGCAGCTTCTCGCAGCCGCGCGCCACGTCCACGACACTCTTGTCTGTGATGTTCATGCACCAGGACAGGTCCAGGCGTTCAAGACGCTGCGCATGAGCTGCCAAAGCCGAAACGCCGCGGTCGGTGACCAGCGCGCAGTTCTTAAGCTCCAGCACGCGCAGCTGTGGACAAGCGCGAGCTAGCGCCTCAACGCCCACGTCTGTGATCTCGCTGCAGTTGCTCAGTGTCGCATGCTCCAGGCGGCGGCAGTGCTTGGCCAGTGCGAACAGAGCGCTGTCCGTGATGCGGCACTGGGTCAGATCCAGCGAGCGGAGGTCGCGTGCCATGCCATAGAAGCCGTTCTCCTGGTCCGAGCGGTCGGTTGTAAAGGCCGCGTCCGTGATGTCCATGAACGACAGATCCAAGCGCTGCAGGTTCGTGGCCGAGCGAAGCAGCGAGTGTACGGCGTCATTGCGGATACGCTTGCAGCGCGAGAAGCTGATCTCAGTCAGTGACCGGCAGGCCTTGACCAGAAATAGCACCAGCTCATGAGTGAGTTGCGTGCAGCGCGCAAAGCTCACGACCTGCAGCGACGTGCAGGCAAAAAGCGGATAGAACGGCGAGTGATCCGGCTGGAACGCTGCGTCCGTGATGTGGCGGCAGCCGTCCAGCCGCAGCTGCTGCAGGTTGGCGCATCCCTGCAAAACGGCACGCACCACAGTATTGGTCACTTGCAAGCAGTTGGACAGATCCAGACAGCGCTACAGAGCACAAGAGGTCGCGTCAGCTCCATCCGCCTGGATTCATGTCTGTCAGTGAGTCTGACGTGCAATACCAGTTGAGGGCACCGGAAGGGGATCTGCCGCAGGATCGAGTTTCGGATCATGCAGCAGCCCTGCAGCGTCAGCACGCGGCGCGAGAGCGTGAAGAAAGCAGCAACGCGGTCGTCGGTGATTGTATTCGCATCGATCATGGCGGTCAACAGCTCCATACCCAGCTCCTCCGGCAGCCGTCTGCATCCACACCAAAGCACAGTGTCCACCAGTTAGTCCTTCATGACTCAGTCTGTCCGAATAGGCTGCACAACACACCGCAGAACAGCCAGCAGCGATCTCGGATGGGGGACGCCTCCAGCGCAGGCCAGCTGCCGCACGCAGAGCGTCGAGAGCGGCGGAACGGGCTCCATGGCCGAGTCTCGTCCACCGATGAAGAGAGGCCAGTTGGGAAATGTCGACAGAACAGAATGTGAAGGGAGAAGGTGGAAATGGATACCCTGGCTAAAGCGATGAAATCACAAAGGGGTATGTAATGCGGTTATGCAGGTTTTCTACCCAGGAGGCAAAGAAGTGGGTACATTCGAGGTTCTTGTGGATTTGGTGCTTGAGCCTGTTCTTGTGGACCTGATTTGCTCTTCCACTTGAGCTTACCGGAGTGGGTTACGCTTGTGTGAGCGACAGGTACGAGTTCCACCAGAGCGCCACGCAATTGCCTACATAACAGAGATTACGCATGAGGAGACGCTCCGTCTGTGACGTTGTGCACACTACGTACCCCAAAGAACGCGCATGTGTGGCGGCACGTAATGGAACGATAGCCACTGCGTGAACGTCCAGACCTTCCAGTTCATGAGTAGAGCGCCCCAGTAGACGCGGGAGAGGTTCTCTCGTGAAACTTTGGGGCCTGCGCCACGCAGAATGCCAAGCTGGCATCATCAGAGAGCGTTAGCGGACAGAACAATGAAGGCTCTAGAATCGACATACAATGAAGATAGTGAAGGCTAGAAATGGAGGTGTGAAGATCAGGCGATCCAACAGCAGCTTCTTGTTGGGCGTCTGCGGGAGATTGCGGAGAGAGTTAGGTATCAGTTGCGAGGCTCAAGTGGCAGTGTGAGGCGCACTTTACCAGCTTCTGCTTTGTGATGCGCTGCTGATCCAGGAACGCATACCAGTGGTGGAAGACAGGCCCAGCGATGATTCCGCTATTATCAACACACAAAGTCAGCACAAATCTTCAAGCTAGGAGGCCAAATGTGATTTGTTAAGCGCACCCAAATCCGAAGAATGCCAGCATCTGACGTAACGACAGGCCCTGGGCAAAGTCAGACGCGTGCGCATTAGAGTACGATAAGTTGAGACGGTGGAGAGAGATTTTGAGTGGAATACCCGCAGAGTCTTGTTCTTCAGTACGTGACCTGCAATGAGACAAAGTCAATCAATCCTGAACTCAGCCACCCATACTCATCAACGCACCCAGCACTTCGCCTAGCATGGCCACAGCGCCAGATGTGAGTGCCTTGGTGCTGCATGAATCAGTTGTCAGCAATTCATTCATTCATTCAAAGAATAACCGGCACGACTTACCGCAAAGGCGAAGTCTGCAGTGCGAGTTGGTACTTCTACAACCACACAGCAGCCACAGCCAGTATTAGAGAGCGCTCGTGCATGGGGCAGAGCCACTGAGCTGCGTAGGTCACCTGCCAGGGCGTCGCCATCGCTGCCAATCTCGAAGTGAGGTCAAGAGGATGAGCAACTACACCGCAATTCGCATGCAGACCACCTGTGCTAAGTACGAAAACATCCACATTCACTACTGGATGATGACAAAACGTGATGTGATCTGGCCACTTTGTGACATAAGGCGGATTTATTTTGATTTCGAAAAGACATATCTGAATGATGCCAAAATTTTTACTGCCTGGGAATGCGTAAGCTCGAAGCTATAACGGATAGTGCTGAGATTTTTTTGGCGAGCCTTTAAACTCAGCCCCGCATTGTGTATAAAACCTACTGTGTCAAGCGCTTTCATTATCTTTTCATTCTCCTTAATTCCCAATAACCCCCTCCAGAAAATTTAATAAATATATAAACTATAGAATTGAAGCACCACAGCAACTCTAGTTAAACGACAACGTTTCGGAACCGGGTCGGAACTACTTGGCGCCAAAGTATTAAGTGGAGAGTCAAATGTCCTCCTTCAGCTTTGCGAACGCAACCTCCGCCGTAAACTCTGGAGTATCTACCGCTGATAGAAGGATCGCTTGCATCGTCTTCAATTTGCCACATAACTTGAAAGGAAGCTCCTACATCAGCTGCCCTAGCTGATAGAAGTCGTGCTGGAATCGTAGTTTGTAGCCATTATAGTGGTGATTCCACTGGATAATCGTTGTGTTCTCCTGGCGTGACTCGTCCATATCGATCAACATCCAATAACCGAGTTCTGAGGTCGGCACCACCATACAATATTACGCCAACGAATATCGCCATGGCAGTACCCGTGCCAATACTTCAGCGCTGTCAGCATATGTCGTAACCACCCGTTCACCTCGTTAATTGTTGGAAGCCGCAGATAACCAATCGGAGACAGTTCCACGACCAAACGGCCGTCTCGCTTCATGAACAACTTTTTCACGATCTGCAAATGTGTGACGGGGCTGCCTTCATGTAATCCTCGCAAAGTCTCGTATACGCTCTTGAGTCGCTCAACGTCCATTCACCACCGCTCAGTGTATTTTTTTATCGTCCATTCGATAAAACCATCCAGCAACACAATTTCTCATTTTCATTGGGTACAAACGGTTCGAGATCACACGCATACGATCGCTATGTCAATTTGACCATCTGGTGAAGCAAAAACAGTAAGTTGTAAAACACCTTCAGCGCGCCTGCTTGATCTTCGAAAATGTTGAAGTCGAGTATCACTGTTGCGCGACACGGTCCGTCGGTTCTTTCGATTGCCATCACTTGTAAATCATCCCCAGAAGTAGCGTAGCCCAAGATGTACGGTAGATCTCCATAAGGCATCACGTTCCAACAGCGCATCTTGGTAGTCAACTCCCCTCGTGCCTTGGCTGTTGTCTCCAGAAAACTATTTCTTCTCCACGCATCAAGACGAGTCCTTTGTATAGGAGGACATAGTCCGGTCGTTTTCGAAGAATGGGAGTTCCTGTCTTATCGGCGAGATTTCTCCATCCTCGAAACCTGAAGCCCTTGTCGCGGCACAGGGAGTTCTGATTCCGAAGCAACGCATCATAGTACTCTTGCCACGAATTCTCCGATGCTTTTGCTTCAGGTGGAGAATTACGCATATACAGAAAGTTGTCCACAAAGCGTGAGGTCCGGACATGAAACGAGTGGACCATTCCGATTGAAGACACCATCGGCATCCACCGAATCGCGCAGCGTCAGCTTGAACGGCAATAGCTTCAGGAGGAACGCTGTCAGCTGATGTGAAGCAGGCAATACCGAGAGACGCAACTCCGAATGTTTCCATAGCCCCGCCAGCGACGTGCTCTGCTCAACTCTCTGTCGCTTCAGATCGATCTTGTCAGGCGGGAGTTCCACCAGCACGAGAATCTCTTCTTCTCTCGGCATGAAACTCGAAGCAAAGAACTCCCTCTTGTTAAGCTTCCACCATGAAAACATCTCTGGGTAACCAGCGTCCTCTGCTCTGCCCAATAGGTCCTTCACATTCTGGCCACCACTCAGCCATCTTTCCGCGCCATCCTCTTTCCGCGCCAAGTAGAGCGTCAACGCGCTTGCCGGAAACGAGAAGCGTTCATAGTCATCAAAAAGGCCTTCTTTAGCGCCTCCACGTCTGCATCGCGCTCGATGTCGACGGAGAATACGCTCCCTTCGCCGTACAAACCGCAGCGCAGCTTCACCTCAGTCACACCCGCCATGCAGCCATGTTGAATTCACGCAACACACAGCACAGTTTCAGCCAATCAGATCACTGAATGGAATTATTTTTAGGGTAAATTGCAAAATGTGATACAAATTGAAAATTATCGCAAAACGTGATACGCTTGTTTAAAACACAACGACGCAAACTAACTTCGGTAATAAATGACCGTTAAAGACGCAATATAAAAGTACAGTCGTGGTACAATGTACCTATTTTTGCTATCTGTAGTACCAGACCAAAACAAGGGATCCCGTTATGGTGGAGCAGCTCAATGGTAGAGTGCTTTCGCTTTCTATGCGGGAGGTCGGTGGTTCAAATCTGCCCACCAGCAATCAAACCGATCATAGTACTGCGTATGTGGTTGTCTGTTTCATTGTGCCGGTGCCCCTAGAACTGCGAAAAGAACCAGCCAGCTTTCAGTGTAAACAGATTGACCGCAAGTATGTTGAGTATTCAAAGTCGGTGCCCTTCTGATTGCGATTCGACGCGCACACGTGTCTAGAACCAGACGCCACAGCGGCCTTAGGCATACAGAGGGAAATCGTATCTCACTTCAAGACTCCAAGAATCCACGACCAATCTTTTTAGTCACATAGCTAATAAATTCTACCGAATGAATCTTGTGATCTACGATGTTCTACGGAGAATGCGCACGGCAGGTTGCTTTGTTGTGGCCCTCAGATTTATCACACCGTCCACACTTGTACGGCTTGCGAGCTGACCCCGATCCAGCAGTTTCACCGCGAGAACGAATCCGTCTTTTTCTAGGACGAATGAAGTCGCAGGCAATATCCGCTGATCTGGCACCAGCGCTCGGTCTTCGGCGATTTCCATTGTGCCCATTCCTGCCTGGTAGCTAGCGCCCGTGAAGCACGCGCTCGCAAGACTAAAACCCGAGGTAGTCAAACTCGCAACCGTCATAGCTGAAGGATGTGGCTACAAGGGATCTTTGTGTTGCTTCCATGTATCGCATGAACATTCCCTGGTAGTAGTATTAACTCGCCGCTGGGTCAGTGGGCTCTTTACGTGCGCGACAAAAGCAACATCGTCCGTGCTAAACACCACCTAGTACTCAGTAGTTTGCTTCAGTTGCACTTGGATCTTCTTCTCCGCGCGAGGGGTTACCGCACGTCCAGACTTTGTCCAATTCTCGCACAACTTTAAGTGCATATGGCGCTCTCCCTCAGAATTGTAGCGTATGCTTTAAAGAATTCAAATGGAAGCATCATTCCTGGCTTCGGTCGCAAGGTCCTGGCTTGTTCGCTCTCCACAAAATTGGTTGTCCACCATCCGAACAACGCAGTGGTGTCATAATGCGGATGTAGAGCCCATTTTTGCACAGGAATGACTTCCAGATAGCTGGTAGCTTCTGGGTTGGTCTGGTTGAGCTCACACATTGCAATGTCATAATCCAACCAGGTTGTCGCAGCATTTGCCTTCCACACTAACTTTTCCTGGCTGACGGAAAGTCGCACCTTTTTGTCTGCTCTCATATTCCCTACGCAACCGCGGTTAAACACAAGCACAGCTCACAACAGTGATGAAACTACACATTACCGATAATGTGTCGCACGCAAAATATGTTGAGTATTCCTAACTCATCGGCCGCTTTCATCAACCCGAGATTAGCCCGGCCCCACCAATCCGCAAGTATCTTTGATCGCCTGTAGTAATAGTAATATAGTCATTTATGCGGTAAAGTAAGAGCTATTGAATATTGGGGAGATGATTGTTGGAGGAAAGATATTTTTATTGATCCCTTATAATATAAGACGCAAAATTTCTATGAGTTGATCCCGAAATCGAAGCTCAAGAAGTATCCTCATAATGAGCACTTTGAGTTGCCCTTTAGAATGGTTGTGGTCTCCCCCAGTGGATCAGGGAAGTCAAACACCACCCTTTATATCATAGCTCTTCTAAGCAAATGCTTCCAAAGATTGTCATATGCACAAAGACCAATGAGACACTCTGCGATCATGTTAAAGACACTATCGACAACGTCCAAGTGATTGAAGAAGGCCAAGTTTGCGCAATGAGTGAATACGACTCTGAGACGAGCAAATTGATTATCTTTGATGACTTGGTTATGGAGCCAAAAAGGACGCAAAACGCGATCTCACAGTACTTCATACGAGGACGCAAACTAGGCTGGTCGATGATTTATATTAATCAAAGCTACTTTGGAATCCCAAAAACGATTCGTATCAATTTACAATATGTGATCCTTGGCCGAAATCTCACTCAAAGAGACCTTGGAATCATCTGTCGCGACTTTCCAAGTGATATAGCTATCAAGACTTTTATCGATTTGTACAAGCGAACTATATCGGAAAAAATGGCAACCATGATGATGGACATCGTCAATCGAAAGATCTACAAGAATGTGACTGAGTAAGTCTGTGATTTGTAAAAAAAAAAATCACAGACTTACTCAGTCACATTCTTGTTATTTTTTAGTGATTATTCACTACTACTTTTTTTGGGTCGAATCAACAGACGGATACACAAATTGTAATCAATTATACCAAGCGGAAGCATATTTTGATCAAGGAACGGTAGCGTTAGTTCTGAATTAGTGCCTTGCATCGGCGTATAGGCTAGTCCTTGTCCTTGTGATGTTGTTATTAGGGCACCGTATTCAACCCCAGCGGAAGTGAAGGTGCGTAAAACTTGATTGTTGTTCGCGATTCGGTTGTAAAGATTTGAGCAAGTCACAACCACTGCAGCCGTTGGATCTATCATTGGTACCAGATTGCTATTAACCGCGTAAGTAGTGGTCGTCTGTCCGGCCGGAAAAGTAGCAGGACTGAAGCCAATAATCGAGCCAAATGCTGAATCTACTACTTGGAGCTGAGGCGTGTAATCTGTAGCAGGCATCGTTGGAAAACCACTAGCAGATGTGTAGCCCGTAATATTTTTAACCGGCAACATTGTGAATTGCAATGCATAACTGGATGGATTCTCAGTGCATGAGATGAAATAACAGTTTGCTCCAGTCGTATTGTTGGTCAGATAGAGATTTTTCTGTATTGACCAATATTGAAGGTAGTTATTGATATCGCTTGCCGAATACGTTCCATCAGGGAGCGTATTGTATATGTTGTTGTCGTCGAAGCAGTTGGCCATATGATCTGAAAGCTGTTGTTTGACGCTGAGTAGTAATTGCTCGCCACGAGTAGAAGATGGATATGGATCCTAGAGCAATTTCATACTGGCTGAAATCGATTGGCTGCGAGAATCGATATCGGAACTGGTGAGTAGCCACCTGGTTATTGAGATTTAACAAAATTGGAAATGACATCTTTATTCACTGTCTATATATAACAAACTCAAATAAATATGCATCGACGAAAGAGAATTCGCCGACAATTAATGCCTCAGGCAATGGAGATCGATGGATCTGGGGAGGTAGATCACTCGAAAGCTGTAGCGCCATCCAAAAACGACTATGGTTCAACAAATATGGAAACTCTGACTAACAAACTGAGTCAGATCAACGTTAGTCATCTTGCCAAGGAGCAAAAAAAGAAGAAAGCACCAAAATACATTGATACTTTAAAGTTACTCAACTTTAAACGCGAGTCTAAGAGATCTTCATCAGACGCTTGAATTGACTGTAGTATGACGTCGAGAACAC
>JAADVW010000897.1:0-12945 GCA_023335875.1 Elongisporangium prolatum
TAGTTCGGTAGTGATGGGTCTCACACAGGCCGGTTTTGAGGAGATGGCTTCGCCGACAGTCGAGCGCGAGCTGAAGGGTCGAGGGTCTTCAGTCCGCGTGAGCTCGGCGGCGAGACTCAGTGCTGATAACGTGAAGATGATGACTTGAGCCCGAAGGGGAAAGTTGTGGAATGAGATTTATTTGGTCAGTGCTTAAGGTGGATAGTCTAGAAACCTCACAGGCTGTATTTTCTGTTTTGTGCCTGTCTATGTACCAGACCCGTCCTATGTTGAGGTCTAAGACATCAACGTTAGTTCTGGAAGATTCCACAGAAAGAACTAGACCAATCTGGTTTGTTCAAGAATCTGTTTTAATATTGGGGTATTTTGTTATTGCCCCTAATATTGTCCATGCCAACGTTCATGTACTGCACAGCAAAATGACATATCGTGCGAATATATCATACTATATTTTCGCTGAAATTTTTCGTGTATTAACCATGTTTGACCCACTGCTTGTACCGGTAAAATACTGGTATTTAACTGGTCGGATTCCTTCCTCCACGTGTCCATTTAGCCACGGCTCCATATCCTCCATCTCAGGATCAGTCGCGTCCGCACGACTCAATGGGCGCACTCCAGCTGCTCAGGCGAAGCTTGGCACGGGTAAACCAGCCCCTGTAAATGAGCACCACGACTGCGACCGCGCAGGTCCCAGTATAGCAGGAGCGCAACAGGATGTAGTGTCGGACGAGACATGCGCTGGCCAGAGCGCAGTCCCCGCACCACGTGTTCGCGGCTCCAAGTCTGTTCGTCTGTGCACCACCGCTGCGCTCAGCGTCTGCTCCTACACTTGGTACCCACAACCTGCAGGCACGTATGCTGTGTATGGGAGAGCACCATCTGTTTTCCATGGCATAGCGGTGATGCCACACGCAGCGCCATGGCCCAGATATGACACGAGTTTGGAAACTGTCCCTCCTGCGGCAAATGCGAAGCCAGCCATCAAACCCGCTGCAAATGAAAAGACTACCAGCACGCACTTCAGCTCTGGTGCGAACTCCAATGAAGAAAGCGATGCCCAGGGTGAGGCAGATGATGGAGAAGACATGGACGACAGCACGGTTCCATGTAGCTTCCATGTAGTGGACGAGCCGCGGTACGTACGGCGACTGAAGGCAACGCACCTACATCTGCACGCATGGTTAGTGAGCCAAATCACGCAGCTTGGTAGGCGACCGAAGCACTTCGTTCGCGTCTGTGAGTGTCCGGTCCGCTTCATGGTGCAGATTGATAGCAGCATGAACGGCAAGTACCTCGAGGTGACGAACGGCTTCTATCACCACAACCACGCACTGGACAAGGTGGAATTCAAGACCTATTCGGAGAACTGTGGTGTGGTCGCCAGCGTGCTCGGGTCTAGGGTCTACGAGTACCTACTAAGCCAAGGCGAGAACGTGGTAAAAAAGGACGTCGACAACATAGTGCAGGAGCTGAAGTGGACGAGGAGAACAGCGACGACGGTGAGGCGTGCGCACTGGCACTCGGTGAATTCGTCGCTGCCGAAGAAACATTGTGACCGTCGACGAGACCTACCGCCGCGAGTCCGGGGTGATCAGCATGACGTCGACGCACATGCGTGACATGCTCTCTCTCGCGGTTCCCGGAGCTGCTGCTTGTCGAATGCACCCACAAGACCAACCAGTAAGTTTCCATGGCCACGAGCGGCTCGAGCGTCGAGGCTGTGCGCAGCGCTACGTTGTTATTGTTGTTCACGTTGCCATTGGCCTCGTGGCTGCCGCTACCACCGCTTGTGTGGCTGTGGTGGTTCATACTGGATCGACCAGCAGCTGCAGGCGTTGGGCCTCCACCCACATTGTTGTGAGACCCAGAGGACGAAGAGCCGCCTGCCCCACCATTGCTTGGACCGGGATACCTCTTCATCATGCTCATACGCATTGCGTATATCGTCAACAAGCGTTGACGACGGCATGCTGCTAACTCGGGCAGCCTTGAGATCATCTTTCCGATCTTCATTGAAAGATCTACCCTCGCATTGCGAGCTCGAGTACATCGATACTCGATCCGTGACGGTGTACTTATGTACACACGGCGGATGGTGACGCACTACGAATCGTAGTGCCAAACGACGACGATCTGAAATTTCAGATCATGTTTGAGTACCAAGATGCACCACTTGGTGCACACTTGGGCCGCGAGAAGACGTATCTCTCGCTTGCCCGCGACTTTTATTGGAATAACCAATACAAATGGGTCCGCAAGTACATACGTACTTGTGAGGTTTGCCAAGAGTCAAACCCCCGTCTGCATTGCAGGCGCTGCCGAAGTCCCTCTCAGTTCCTACTGAGTGCTGGGAGTCCGTCTCCATGGACTTTATCTTCAGCTTGCCCGCTGATCCACAACGCAAGACAGGCGTCCTCGTTTTTGTGGATCGTTTCAGCAAGATGGTTCATCTCGCGGCGGTCGCGCCGAGTATCACTGCTGCGCAAAGCGCACGCGTGTTCATCGACACAGTGTTCCGTCATCACGGAATGCCAGATGAACTGGTCTCTGATCGCGATCTGCGATTCACTGCTGCCTTTTGGCGCGAGACCTTTGGTCTGCTTGGAACAAAGTTGAGCATGTCAACATCCGATCATCTGCAGTCTGACGGTCAGACGGAGCGGGTGAATCGCGTCCTTGAGGATATCCTCAGGAGTCATGCACACTCCTTCACCCATTGGAGTGAGTGTCTGCCAATGGCAGAGTTTGCTATTAACAACGCGTGTTCATGCGTCGACTGGCTATTCGCCATTCTTTGTTAATTCCTCACGACATCTCCGTGTACCCGCCTTTGTCGGCTGTGCCTCCAGTTTTACTGGGGGAGGGTCCAGAACAAATCGTTCTGACGATCGTTCGACCAATGGTCGAACTTCCATCAATGCATTGAGTGCGTACAGCGCCATTGCGATCGTCGACATGTCGACCAGCGAAAACCCTGATCTTAGATGCGTAGTGAAGGTTCTTTGTCACAGACGCGACTGATGAACGAATCTAGGATAGTGAACTAGCTGTCAAGACATTCGTGCTTCAACGACAATCTGTCGATAGGTTCGTGCAGGACTCCATTGCCATGGCAATGGACAGACAAAAGCAAAATACCGATTGGCATGGACGCAACAACGTGAACGAGTCAAGGTAAACGAGTTGGTACTATTATCAACAGCTAATTTGCCTAAACAAGCACAAAGCAACTTTGGCAGTACAAAGTTACTGCCGAGATACTTTGGCCCTTTCAAGGTGCTGAGACGGTTAGGCAATGCATATATCCTGGAGATACCTCCAGCCATGAGACTCCACCCCACCTTTTACGTGGATGGTCCTGACAGGTCTTACCTGCGTGAATTAATATTAGCATTTGTATAAGTGTGGCGATGGTTATAAACCAGTCTTGGTGTCGGAAGTGAGAGTACTGTCTGTAGACATACGCTACAGCACCCCAACTCCGAGCTGTCTGCGCCTTTGATTTCCACGTTCTGTCTGTCAATGGAAGAGCTACTTCCTTGAACTTTTGTGAATCTCAACTAGCTTTTCTCATCTTGAGGGACACATCGAGGTTTTATCTCAAATCCCAACTGTGTGTCTAAACTGATATTCTGATAGAGGAAAGAAAACCGAGTATCTCATTCGTACGCTGTAGAAAAGCTGGATCGCACGGATCATCTAAAACGAATGTCATATTTGGAGTTCGTATAAAGGTTGAGGGCTGTGAGGAGGTAAGGCCATCTTGCTGAGACCGATGCGTCGTGCAGAAGCCGATGTGGCATTTGGTCAGGAGCGACAGATCTAGCACCAGAGCGCATCGAGTTTCACGTCCTGGGGCTCGTGCGTGATGTGATGCAATCACCTTCAGAATAACCAGCTGATGGTGAATCTGGTTGCATCATTTAAGCGAATTCGGTTGCATTCGCCCGTGAGTCTCTTAGCAGCGCTCTCGGCGGCGCTGCTTGTGTTGAAAACCCGCGTGTTCGTGTGTAGCCGTTTGGCGGTGCTTATCTCTGGTTGAAGCAGTGGCCACCGCTCGCCTTGAGTCCTCCAGCTGTTCTCAAATGCTCGTAAGTCGCATTCTGTAGCTCCTGTGCGGTGTCTAGTTCTTCGCATTCCGCTGTCACAGACCAGCAAAGAGTGGTTTTCCTATACAGGTCGTTTCAGGTTACAGAACGCCGATATCTGAGTCGTGTAAGCTTGTTTTCAACGAAGTAGCCAATATGAGGGTAGCACATCCTTTGAAGCGGAAGAGGCTGCCGCTGGAGGGCAGCAAGTCATTGTTCTAGTCGAAGCTAGCAGAATGCTCGCGAATAAACTCACAAAAAACCAGCTTGAAGATGAGAAAGACAATATGAAAAGTTTTTTACAGCATGATGGATGAACAAGCCAAGCTCGTCTATTGAAAAGCATTGTTCTTGATCGGTTTGTGTGCCGACGGCGTCGAATCTCCTCATCCTTCAAAATTATATCTGGCCCACTACGGACGGTCACTTCAACTTGGCCGCTCGTACGACGATCAACTTTGATTTTTGATGCATTGGAAGCTGCAGCAGCCTATTCAGTTGAATCTGACTGCCTCTACATCTGTTTCTATGGCGTTTTAGCGTTATTTTGGGCCAGGAATGGCTCCAAACCTGTGGACTCCAATTCTCCCCTGGCCACTTTCTCGGCTTCTCCTGGTGCGATTTTTCGAATGAGAGGTACCATTGAAACGACCTTAGCCTCTTACGTACATATTTAGTGCAATTTGCGTGCTTGAATCAGTGAAAATTGATCTTTAAACTAGTATGTTTTGCTGCTGTCCCGGAGCAAACGGCACAGATATGAATTGAAAGCAATCTTAAGGGTTCCAGCGTGATTAAAGCGAAACGCAAGAATGGACATGTTCACGAGTACATATATCTACATTTCAAATGGCATGGTTCGCCTCATAGATCGCCCTAGATTGCGACTAAACCTTCGAGTGAGGAGAGATACTTGGTCACTTTACAGCTCTGGCTCCGCAACACGTTTTCCTGATTCGATTCGTTCACGTCATTTGCAATCGAGTGCCGATCGACGTGGACACGATGCCACAACTGAAGCAACGACCCATGGGTGGCCTTGAAGCAATCCGGAAGTGCTTGTGTTCGAATGACCAGCATGGAATCGTCCACAAAGCGTTGGCTTTTGCCTGAAAACGATGTCGCAGAGGTCCAGATGTATATCACGCGATCTGCTTCCTCATACCTGTGTAGCAACGCTCTTGTAAACTGCACAGAGTTTTGTACGCGACACGGGAATACGCCGTTGCTGGTCGTTGCTTTCTGCTCATGCAATGAGTTTGGATTAATGTATGTTGGCGTCACGCAGCCATACAGGTACATAGTATGGCTTACCTGTGACATTTTTCCGTCAAACGCTCGTTTGAAAATCTCGTCTGTGTGCTCTAGGCTGGTGCTCAAAGTAGTACTGGAGACGGTATCGATCATAGCGCCCAGAGACTGGTCGAACATACGCTGAGAGCGAAACAGGACTGGGTCCAGACCAGCGAGTCCAGAACTGACAAGCGTCTTGTCGACGTCCAGCTGCAGCTGCTGGAGACGAGAGCTCAGCACCACCATCACATTCACGTCTTCGGCAGTGTCTTGATGTCTACTTATGACCTGTTGGGACTGATACATGATTGCCAGATCCTACAGTCAAAGAAACGCATAAGCTCACAGTTGGCCATTGGAATAGAGATAAGCAGCACCTCTTGAGTCATGGTGCGCATCAGCAATGACTCTGATGCACTCAAAAAAGAGTCCTTCACATACTACAGTACAGTAGTACAGTACTGTAATACGGTATACTGTATATGGAATATTTTCCTAAATAATAACCTTTATAAAATATATCGCATCTGATATTTTGTATACCTCAGGTCTTTAAGTTGTATAATTCATCGAGACAATGTCTGATTTAGTGGTCGTGTCGAGAACGTGCGTTCTGCTTACATACTACATGTGTTTCGAATAT
Source organism: Elongisporangium prolatum (assembly GCA_023335875.1). Classification (NCBI taxonomy): domain Eukaryota; phylum Oomycota; class Peronosporomycetes; order Pythiales; family Pythiaceae; genus Elongisporangium; species Elongisporangium prolatum. The sequence continues at coordinate 6,028 of JAADVW010000897.1, forward strand.
TGTATGAACTTACGTTTTGAAATCAATGCGATCTCGACTCATTGCATTCATTTATAAACCTGTGATACCCAATAGCTACGGAATTCGATGGATTTGTAAGAAGTAAATTTAGAGGTATTGAGGTGTTCTTATTCGGTATTGGAGGTGAAAAATCACTCTCGCCTCTGCCATCAGCTTGGACGAGCGGGAGTCTGACGCAGCACTGGAAGTCTGGTCGACGCCTGTGACGGAGAAATCCATCTTCAGCTTCCAGGCGAGGGTGAAGGATCTTTGGGCCAGGAAACCAAGCGGCGCGGCGCGGCCGCCCAGCCAACGCCACCAAATCGCCATACTGGCACCGCGCAAGATCTGAGCCTGAGTCGTCTGCGGCATGAGATCGAAGCGCTCGAATCTATGCTCGCAAGACGAAGAGGTCAAAGACAGCGGACTCGGCAAGCGAACTTAGCGAAGAAAATCGGCCAGAGGATGAAGTCAAGGAAGAGGCTGCACGCTGGACAGCAATTTTGTTTCGGGAGTATCGACTTCGTCGCGAATCGGAGCGTAAGAACAGCAAGCTCAAAGCTTTGGCTGCTAGGCAAGCTCGTTCTGTAGCTGACATGCAGGATTTGCTAGGACTTTTCTTCTACCGGGCGGTACGGTTTACCCGCATTTCTGCTGTGTCTTGGCGCAATGGCTCACTGGAGTTGTGCGTCGTAGGATGTCGCTCTCATCACTGATAAGACAGAAGCGGCTGAACCAGCAGCTGGACTTGTGGCTTCACCAGAGCGGAAGGCACGCGGCCGACGTGGTCTCTGTGCAATACGTGTGTTTGCTGGGCAAATACTTTTGGCTTTTCAGGATTCGAAGGCCAGCAGCAGAATTGCATTGAACGCCACCACGGAGCGCTTAATGTCATGGGCATTGCGAAGTCATCTGGACCAACAACAGCAGCTCACGTGTCCTGCTTTTGATGTCGTGTCACCGTATCAGATACCGAGCGCTTCATCGCAACTCCAGCTCGCATTCTAGATCAATGGCCATGTTACATTCCACTCTCTCTCTTGCGTTGCCATCAGAATCCTGTCGATTCTTCAGTCTAAAAACTTGTCAATTAAATGAGCCTTATTCATAATTGCAGTATGTAGCGCGAGTAAACGCCTATGGCATTATGATGAAAGAGCGGCAATTGCATCCACGTCGCGCGTAAGCTCTGCTGATGTTGGTCTTGATGGTCTATTCGCCTTCTACAGGGGCTTGCAGACGAGCGCGATTCGCCTCCTGCCTCGCGTAGAGATGACACTCACTTGCCTTAGTAGATTGCAGGGTTCTGTAAGCGGCCAGTGATGTCTTGGTCATGTGCTACGAGCTCAGATTACACTTTGGTTATATAGAGGGATGATAAATCTCCATCCCTGATACTTTCCATTATGACGCTGTTAAAAAATTTAAAAAAAATCTTTTTTGTTTGCTGTAGACTGCTGGTGTGACGGAATTATCTTACGTCCGTTGCAAGCGGCGCCATTCTTTCCCAATTTATATTTGCTTGCATTATCTCATGCAAATCCCATGCTCTACATTAGAACCACCTACATTAGAAACCACCTACGTAGAAACCAATATATAGAGCAGAACTCCTTCTGGGGTCAGTCGATAGTCTGCCGAAACCCGCGCCTATACCTGCCGGTCTACCTCGACTCGATTCAAGTTCAGCACATTTGCGTGACAATCTCGAAACCAAGAGTCGATTACTATTCTCACTGAATTAAGGCACCTCACTAAGTGCGCGAAGCACAACTGGTAAGTGCGCAGCGTACTTAACGTCGAATGAAAACGGCGCGCTCCTAAAGACATCTCCGGCCCCGCCAGCAACTCCGAATCGATCTCAGTGATTTGCCACCGCTTCCTGAGTCCCTCCCGCATCTCCTCGCGCGCAGGGTACCCACGCGCAGAGCAAGGGCAGGATGAACGGCAAACAGGCCGTCTTGGGAAACACCTCAGCAACCACAGTCCGCAGCTCATGCCTCACAGGAAGCCTCTACGGCCGCGCAGCTTATGCAAATGATGGCCATGCAGCAACAGTTCCAAATGTTTATGCAAGAGCAGGCTGTGTTCAAGCGTGAAATGTATGAGAATCAAGCACGTGCCAGTACGCTCAAGAGCAAGGCCGATCCACCCAAGTTTGGCGGCAAGGCTAATGAGGATCTAGAGCTCTGGATCTTTTATATTGAAGAGCATTTCAGCGCATTTGCTGCGGAGCGCACCAGCAATGATTCTCGCTTTGTCGACATGGTGGTACCTGCGCTTGGTGCGGACGTCATGTCATGGCACCGCAAGTTTAAAAATGCGCTCGGTAACCAACCAAGAACGTGGGAGAATTTTAAGGCCCAGATTTTCACGCGCTTTTGCGACAGTGACTTTGAGTTCAAGCTTCTTACAAAACTCTACGAGCTTCGTATTACGGGCACGCAACAGGAGTACACGTCCAAGCTTATGCTCCTTTTGTCACAAAGCTCGATTGAAATGCCCGAGATTGTCATGCGCTGGTTTTATCAGCAAAATCTGCGGGCCGACCAGTAGTCACATTGCCCAGAACATCCCTAGTACCCTCCAAGAAACCATTGAGCATGCCCAGCGGTTTGAAGATTGCGCGCAAGCCCCGTGAGAGCACGGTCGGCCGCTCTCCTCCCACCCCTGATTCGTCTACAGTGAAGCCAACAGTGAAGAAGAAACAGTGGCCATAAAACAGGCTACCTGTCACATTTGCGGCGAAAAGGGCCATATCGCACAGAATTATTCACGGAAAGGACAGCCAAGTGCAGCAAAAACGTAATGGGCTCGGCGGGCTGGCGCCCCACCGAGCAAGACCCCGACGACGATGACCATACGCCGTCGGTAGGTCCAGCCAACACAGATGTACCGACCTTTGAGGCATTCTTGTACGAGAATGCTCGAGTTCAATCATCTGCCAATATTTATGGTTTTCTTCAACAAGACGGATGCGTAAATGGCACGCCCGCCTCGGTTTTAATCGATTGCGGTGCATCATTTAACGCAATCTCACCATAGCTGGTGGAGAAGCTCAAGTTGTCCGTTCGCAAGTCAGACAAACCCTTGCGTGCTCGCATGGAGGCAGGCCGCTTGGCTGTCTTGTCTTGTCGCCTGGGCACGTCTCCCTCAATATCGCCAGTTCGCGTGATATGAATTGGCTGCCTTCGTCATGGACGTACCAGAGGGGCGTGATGTCCTCCTTGGTATGCAGTGGTTCTCTGCAGCCAACCCTGACATTGATTGGCGGGCGAAATCCATATCCGCCCGGTCGCTCAATCGAAAACAGCAAATTCACCTGCAGATATGCTGCCAGGGCGACACCAGGTTTGGAACTTTCTTAGCGAACACCGTCTGATATCATCGTCTGGAACAACCCGCGTCGTCGACTCAGGCCATCTCGGGCATCTCCTCCAGGAATCAGATAATGAACTCTGCTTCTTCATCCAAGACGGCGTGGCACCACTACAAGCCGTGGACCCACTCGACGCATGGAAGGACCACGTTGTCTTTCCTATCCATAAAAAGCACAGTTCGGCTTCCGGACCGAGCTGCCGACAACGCCTCCTCTGCGTGACAGCACACTGGAGGCTACGATCGAAGTCAGCGATTACGTGCCAGTGCAGCGACGACAGTGTCCGTTGTCGCCGGCGATGAAGGACGAGATCCGCGCATGGACGGCGGAAATGCTATCGGCCAAGGTTATCCGACGTTCAACATCGCCATACTGCTCTCCGACTTCTGCGTCAAGAAAAGCAACGGAGAGTGGCGCATTGTACACGATTTTCGTGGCCTGAATGCCAAAGTTCGCGTGCCAGCCAATCCAATTCCGAGAAAGGATGAAATCTATCGAGCGATGGCCTCAGGCAAGCTGTTCTCTGCCATGGATTCGCTATGGGGATTCTTTCAAGCGCGATACGAGAGAATCGATCCCATACACAGCATTTGCCACAGTTCTTCAACGTTGCAAAGCCCAGCAGCTGTACGTAAAGCTGGCCAAATGCACGTTTTGCTTCACCGAATTAATGTGTCTTGGCGATATTATAAGTCGCGATGGTGTGCGTGTCGACCCCTCCAAGGTTGCAGTTATAAGCAAGTGGCCTGAGCCGAGAACCAAGCGAAATTTACAGACGTTCATTGGCACATGTGCCTATCTGCTTCGGTTCTGCCCGGATTTCGCAGCTCTGGTGGCCCCTCTCACGGAAGCAACCAAAAGCAAGAGGCCAAACGACAAGGTAGAGCTCTCTCAACAGCAGTTTGCTGCTTTTTCGTCACTCAAAGAACGACTTACTACCGCTCCGACACTGGCTCACCCGAACTCTCGTTGCTTTTTCACGTCAAGATGGATGCAAGTGATTATGCAGTTGGTGGATACATTTTCCAGCAAGCAGATGATGGAAGAGAACTTGCAATTGCGTATGAAGGGCGCAAACTTACAGCAGCTGAAGCAATTGATCCGACTCGTGAAAAGAAATCGTTGGCCGCGCTGCATGCTATGCGTATTTGGAAGGTCTTTCTTATTAATAAGCCGTTCTTCTTCAATACCGATCATCATACTATTGAATCACTGCTGACACAGCAGACGTGCTCACAACGATTGCCGCGACGGTTAAGCGAATGGGCAATTTTTCAGCCACAGCTCAAGTGGATTCCGGGCTCTTCAAACGTAGTTGCGGATACAGTTTCGCGTAATCCACTTGGAACGATGGGGCCAGCAGAGCAATCAGCCTCTCTGCGTTGATAAACAGCATACAAGCCCCAGCAGAGCCTGAAGATTGTGAATCACTTTTGGCTCTTGCGGAAAAAAACGATTCAGTCAATTCATTCCACTTGCCGCGCCCAGTATTCGAATGATGCTTTCTTTGGTCCAATTATCTTAGCTTTGCAATCCCAAGCGCAGAATGAGAAAGTTTCCGCTCGATTTCTGCTTAGAAATGGGCTTCTATTCGTGAAAAAAAAATCCCCACGAATGCTACTCAGAGATTGCGCATCCCAGACGATGATAAACTACGTCGCCAACTCTTATTCGAGGAGCACTACACCATCTCCAGAAGCCATCCGGGACAACACAAGACATACGTCTTCATGGCGCAAAAGTACTTTTGGCCACGTATGAGGACATTTGTCCAATCATATGTGGAGTCTTGTGAGCTCTGACAGCGCAATAAGTACCAACGTGGCAAACCACAGCTCACTTGAACCCTTTGGAGATCACAGCAGCTCGCTGGACGGATATTGCCATGGGTTTTATGATTCATTTGCCATGTGCTACACGTTTAAACGCGGACGCGATAATGGTCATCATCGACAGGTTGACCAAGCGTGCGCACATTTTGGCGACACAAACCACGGCAACAGCAGCAGACACGGCCAAATTGTTTTGTGCCTTCTATCAGCGATTACATGGCCTGCCGGTTTCTATCCTTTCGGATCTCGACTCAAAATTCACATCAAAGCTATTGACCGAGATCATGAAAACGCAAGGAACGCGTTTGCGCCTTAGTTCGGCATTCAAACCATCTACTGATAGTCAAGCTGAAGTCACCAACAAATTTATTATCGAGTACTTGCGGCACTTTATCAACTCGCACCACTCGAATTGAGACACGATCTTGAAATCTTCGGCGGTTAGAAGCTCAGTAAGTCCATGACATCCAGCAGTTTGGGAGGAGAAAATGACGGGAATTCTATGGCTAATTTTGAGTCCTGTGGGGCTTCTCGGTTATTTTCGTTGGTCATCTTCAGGATGCGATGGAATTGGCTCAGAGCATCTATGGGATTCAATTCTAGGATCGGACAAAATGGATGGGCAGTTGCTCCAACAAATCGCGTATTTTTCTTCGTCTGTATTATAGTACTGAATAATGAATTCTACGCATACAGCGCTTCATAGAGTCTTCTCGAACCATCCGAGAACATTTACATTGAACCATTGGAAGCGACATTACCTTCTCTTCATAGAACTGTCGAGCGTAGTCACACCATCGCTGAGGATCTTTCTTTTTGTAGTTTCTACCTTGTTCTAAAATCTTCTCTTTATTTGCTTGGTAATATGATTTGCAATAGTTTCGACGGTCTCCTTTTGGTAAATCGTCATCTACAATTGAGTTTTGCATTCTTATCTGATATACTATATAGAGAAATAATCTTAAGATGGTTGTTGTTTTACGTTTTCTTACTTTCCTCGGTATACAAAAGATTGTAATTCAGGCCTGTGAGATGTCCATGAAGAAGTTGTTTATGCATCTCTTCACGTTTCGCAACTGTTGCTTCTTTATACTGATCAGACTTCTGAAAAGCTATCTCGTGAATATGGCGCATATCATTGATGCTTAGCGGCGTATCTGTTATCTTTTCGAATATTCTAGGTATAGTACGTCCTATGGTAGTTTGGTTGTTGCTATGTTTGATCGTCCCATCCGAAGAGATGCTATAGTAGAACAGATTTTCATATGCTGGAACTATCTTCTCTAGCAAGAATAACCAGTTCTTGAGGATGATACGGAGCTTCTCATCTACATCTAGCGTCACCTGGCCTAAACGGAGCTTCTCATCTACCTCTAGCGTCACCTGGCCTAAATATGCTTGATTCTTGTATTGATTCATGATGATCTTTGCTTTTCGGTTTCTGTTAATAATGTAATAGTAACTGAACTCTTTGTCTTTCAGCGCGATCTGCTTTTGTCTTGTGACTTTCATCAACCCAAAATTATTCCGAATAGCTGGTTGATACGTGTAGCACGCCATAATAGCTATTTGTTGGAATCTTTTTGCAAAATTGAATAAATTCTTGCCCTTTCGATTAGTAACTGCTCGTAGTCTAGTAATAGCATCCTCTGTGATCGATCTCTTGAGTCCATACCCCTCAAGCAGTTCTTTGATTGCATGTTCAAA
>JAADVW010000898.1:0-12913 GCA_023335875.1 Elongisporangium prolatum
ACAGACGCACTTGCCCGTAGTGCGATTGCCGTATCCCACACGATCTAACGCTACAGCACGGTATGCCGACCAAGTTCGTGAGCGAGCGGGTACTGAATTGTGTGCGCCTGGACTGCATTTATCTTCAAGTAGATATTCCTTCAGCGTGACCACGTGTCAAAGCGCTGCAACCAGTCCGCGCAGGTGATGATCGCATGCGCAATCTCGCTCGAGAGCGCATCGTTTCAGACGGCCGAGCGTAGCAGCATAATGTCGTTCAGGATCGGCTGGTTCAGCAGCGTGAAGGCCAGCTTCGACCAGTCGCATTGCAGCGCCTTCTGTCCCCAGGGCGACGGCAGCATGGGCTCATCCTTGTTCGAGGTCGTAATCGCCTCGTCCTCGTTCTCGTTGTCTTGGCTGCCGTTGCGCTGGAAGAAGCCTAGCACCGAGTGCGCCCTCGTACGCAAAGTGGACCCTTACTGAATACATTTTCTGTAGCAACGTTTTTTTGTCAAAACGTGGCGTGATATCTGCTCGCACCCTGACGTATTCCCACATTCTTAAATCACGCTACGTTTTGTCACGATAAGTACATTTCGTCACAATTTTCTAGATTCCGCCACGATTTGTCGTTAGCCCCGTAAAATACGCTAAAATTGATCCCCTATTATAGTGTTCAGCTCTTCTGTTCACTGTACCATTTCATAGAAAGGGTATGAACCAGTATACAGCAGAGGATGGTCTCCCAATAAACAGCTGTCGGAAAACCTCCCAGACAAGCCAGTCACGTTTACTGCTTACATGTAGTTGTGGTTGGTCAAGGCCGAATACATATTCGTAAGATATTATTGTATCCTGTTACTTTACGGATTGCTTCATTTTCGTTGTTGCTGCACGATTGGCTTCTGCACATCACTTAAAGCAATAAAAGATAGATTTTCCCACTACTTTCACGTCAATCTTGCTTTCTCGCTTCCACAAACGCACGAAACGATACTGTCGCTGGCTCTTTTGTGCTGGTAGCGACGAGCAACTGTGCTGTACTATACAGTAGTCAGTCGGCATTGATCCCGCATTTGATCACCAATTTCGCATGAATTTACTGGACTCATAAGTACTCGGTGCATGGCGATCAGCGTAGAGTGGCTATTTTCTCCCAGAGCCATTAGCTAGCTGAACTGTCGCTTGGGCTGCACGCACCCTCACGCGGTACTCTGTTGACTGAATGACCAAGTGTCAACCGTGCGCTTGCTTTAGTACAACTATATGGGGCTTTTCGCTGCGCGTGATACTGTATGCGCAGCAAAAGCCTCTTCATCCGAGCGAGTTGGAGTGGCGCTGGATTGACATTCCAACATCCGCGTAATATACCTCAGGCCTTAGAATGGGCATGTAGTGTTTAATGGAACAAAAGCTCGAACATCGCCCCTGCCGTAATTTACAGCTGATTTATTAACTGCAAGGAGTTGCAGTACGCGAGAAGTATTTTTCATCAACGTCCAATTAAAGATTCATTCGTATTAATATCCGTCTTGGATCATCCGTGGAGCGTACAAAGGGTCCACCATGTACTTTTCCGTGATTCTGGAGCCGTTGAGAACTGCCACGACGTCTTCTGCATTGCCGAGAGCGCTGAGCATTGGAGGTACAAACTGGAACGAGCAGTTCAAGCGCTGGAGCTGACAATGCTCGTCTAGACAGAACTCGCCCGCTGCGCTGATTGTAAGACGCTTACCGATGAGCTTGTCCCTCAGCCGCTGATTCTGCTCGAGATGAGGAAATACAGTGTCAATGCTCTTGGCTGAGATCGTGAACGAGCAACGCGTGTTGCACAAAAGCATAGTTTGCGGCTCGACGAGGTCGATGCTATCGATTCCAAGCAGCTCGACGACCACGTCATCGAAGACTCCGGATATACACCGCCACTGGTCAATCAAGACCCCGATGCCCTCGAAATCACCAAGAATCACGTCTGGCCGTACGTTCGAGCGGAGGAACGCGATCTGGTCATCTTGAGATAGCTGCCGCATTCCGTCTCGTTGGTCAAGGTTGTCGATTATAGTGACGCTTAAATCACGGCAAAAGCATTCGAAGTACGCTCGCACCCAACTCACAGCGCTGTGTCTAGCGTTGACGTCTAAGTTCAGTGTCAGGCGCGTTTTACGAAGACGCTCAACTTCAGTGCGTAAAGACACAACGTCCTTTTCCAAGTCCTGCAGAAACGACCGCTGTTTGTTGCGATAGCGCGCTTGGTTCGTGCGGCATTGTTCTCGACGGCGATCGGTCTTCAGCCGGATGCGCTTCTTCTTGACGGCCGGAGTTGCCACCGCCGTAAAGGATTGAGCTCTTGACGCAGGTAACGGAGGTAGCGCAGGAGGAGATGGTCGCAATCGGACTGCTCGTGGCGGTAGAGGTAGTTCTATCGTTTTATGGTGTTGGGGCGCAAATATCGATCTTTGTTCTGCAGCAACTACTCCTCGCGACGCGTTTGGACCTCCATTCATAAGATCTAGGCCCACAACCTGCTGTCGGTGCAGATCATGCGAGCTGTCCAAAGAACCGAAACCCATTGGGAAGCGATTGGATTCGAATGGAGCGACTATCGGAGAAGATCGCCACATGAGGTTGCTCTCTCGGTTAACGAGTTGCATGGAGTTGTCGGTGTTCGTCTGGAGCGCGTATAGCCTCGCCTGGTCCATGGGAATCGGACACGAGTTCCGTCGAAGAACGAGTGAGGCTTGGACGAAGCGCAGGCTCTGCGCTAAACTGAGTACTGAGGTTACACTCACGTCTGGTGGCGGCGGCGGTTTCTGCTAGCTTCCTTGTCTGCTGCTCGCCTGACAGCGCGATTGTTCCACAGTGGTGGAGCTTCCTGGCAGAGACCACTGATGGCCTGACGTGATACTCGTGAGTGCTTGCTAATTGAGGGCAGATGGCTTTTGCAGTATATTATTACCCAATATATGCTCGGAGGAAGGGGTGCGACACGTTGTGTCATCGCCAATGTGTGTGTTTGACTGTACGCTTGCATTGTTTTCCTGGTTTAGAATTTTTTTATAAGTATACAGTATAATTTATATGAGAACAAATTATGACAATTGGGACCTGAGGTAACAGCCTGAAGCTCTATTTGGTGAAAATAATGGTTTTAAAGCATTTCGATCATGAGTTTATTTAAACTCTCACTCGTGATTACAAATATTGCACCTACAGCACAATAAACTATACTGTATCTTTGACACGTGTTCTCTTTCCTTTTAAAACTGTGTGCATAATTCGAGAGTTGATATCTGCACAATCGCCCCATCCACAGACGAAGTCTCTAATCAAAAGCCCTACACCTAAATGCAAGAATGTATTCTTAGTTGTTGTCGGGTTGATCTCTAAAGGACCCTGGATGATCGTTTTGCTGCACATAGTCCTTAAGTGGTCGTGTTGCTGCAAATGTTTGCGAGTGGCCACGGGAAAATAGCAGCCAAAATCAGTACTCACAGCTGAGCCCTTCGTAGTTCAGAATGTGTGGGTCGCCAGTGGCTCTGTGGATATCCGAGGAAGTTGTGCTGATATCAGCTCCCGCATTAAAGGAAAGCAGATGCTTCGAGCAAGAGTCACGCATCAAACGACGACTGAGAAAATCTCGTGCGTTTTCCAATAGTAAATTAGTTTAGGGGAAGCTACTTGTACAGTAGTTCCCCCCTAAACTAATTTGCTCCGTGGAGAAAATTCGGCTCATTCGACAATAAGTTAGCCCGTTTATTAGTTAGAGCATTATAGAGCCTCAAAAAATAGAATCGGTCAAGAAAACACAAAGTTCAAGTTCTCCAACCTCACATCATTGTATCTAACGAAAGCCACGCCGTCCGAAGTGCAACCACTCGACGCCGGAGCTCAAATTGACTCTGGAGTAAAAGATCCATTTAAAATGGATCAATTGCAGGCCATGCGAAGGATAAAGATGGCGTAGGCTGAGATCAGTAGTAAGATTACGAGAAATTGCTGTCAACACAAACTCTGTGGAGCTCAAAAAATAGAGAGCAAGACAGTCCCCACATGCTCTCATACGGAGACTGATGGAGGTATGAAATCCAAATAAATGAATATAATTGGTCTGTCGGGTTTTCCGTACGCTCCAGGGAATCCCTCTTTTATTTGTCGAAATGTGTGCAATCAAGTGCACTGGCAATTTCTTTGTGAAGTCCCATGCATCACCGGTGCGTAGATTAATCTGGAGATCCGTAGCTACTTATTACGAGCGCAACTGCTGATTCCTCCTAGATGTAGGACCAGCACGTCGAGCTACATATCGAACTGTTCTGTCATGAGCTCTCTCATATAGAAGCATAAACTTCAATTGTACATATAGACCTTGGCTACGGAGACACCGCTAGAAATGCCCAGACCGCATAAAAACGTTTTTTAGCGTACATATTCAAAGTATGAGAAAAGTGTGTTCTTGTGAAGGGCTATCTAAATATTTCGTTTTGTCATGCCTCATAATTCAAAGGAAGACTTACAAATGTCGCTTTTGGAAAAAGTGCTGTGCTTGATTTAGCCCGTCAACTATTAAACTTGTAAACTGAAAATACTCCGGTCGCTTTCTATTGCTATTTGTACGTGGGTAATTATTACTAATTTTTTACTACGTAGTATATAATTGTTTTGCCAGTACAATGGTGCTATTGCCAGATTATTGACTGCCCATTTGCTGTATGTCTGGTATCGAGGTGTTGCTGCACCATGCAGCACTGAACCGGCTCACTCGCTATGACAACTCAGCCACCATACTAGATTGAGGTGAGCAATTCACGTCTTGGGTTTGACGTGGTGTACTCGGAGTACAGTGCACATAGCGACAGAAGATACGGTAATGCCTACCCGGTACATATGGCTTCCCCACTGTCTCGTTTTTTTCCTTTTCGTGTTTGGTATGGAGTGTGTATCGTGATCATCAAACATGAGGATTGGTAACTGAGTTTTTTTAGACACAAGATACTGTATACACTTGTTTTTTTTTAGGCAAAAGTTATACAGAGACGGCATTAATTGTCGTCTCACTTGCTCACTTGCCATATATTTTATGGCATGGATCCTCTATGTGAAAACTTTACTGTAGAGTGTAAATACTCTACTGTACAATACTGTCTGTATACATGCAGAGCACTCTCCCATTGAATCACACAAATGGATACACTCTTGAAGTTTCACTTTGCTAATCTTTATCTCAAACTCTATGCTAATTTTCCAAATGGCACTTTGCCATACCGTACAGCTCTCGATGCATGTTGCAAGGTGCTGCGTGTATTGATGTCCGGTAGGCCGTGAAGAAAAGTGGATTTACAATAGTGTGACGTACCTCGTGGTTTCAGTTTCTGGACAGAAAACAATGTTTATGCTTGATCTGCTTACGCTGATTTCTGCGAGAAGGAATCAAATGCGTGATCGGCAGAGTGGAGTCGGGGATCCTCATCATTTATGCAGCGTCGACATTCGTGACTACATACACCAACCATTTTACAGCCAACGAACGATGGTTTTCTCCCGAGAAACAGCCGGGGTGATGAGGATATAATTCCTAGTCCAGAAAACAGCCAGCAATTTATGCTCCGAAGATACAGTTTCCGTATTATATTTTCATATAAAACTTACAACTGAACTGTACAGTTTAGTAATCAAATGATGATCTTAATGAAAAAATCGGTAATTTATACTGTCATAAGTCGATTTGTGGCCAGCGGATTCGCAGTCGAGCTTGCATTGGACACCGACAGCATGGCACTGCGTCCTTGAGCAGAAGAGTTCCAGCTCGACTGGGAGCGATCGTGACAAGCGGCGTCCCGATGCACCGGATCAAACGTTCGGTGTTCGCAACGGTCCAGACTGCTGGCGCTCGGATTCGGACTGCGGAAGTCCGGCGTGATATTCTGCATTCTGTACTCGGATGCTGTCGCTCTTTGGGCCGCCGTGCGAGATGGACCGCTCTCTTTTGTCTTATGGGCTGGTTTCGTACGAGTGGATGCCACCACTGGCGATATGGAGCTTCGTCGCGGTGGGTAATGGTCTTCATGCGCTGACGTCGTCTTTGGGGTTTTGGTGCTGGCAGCGTGGCAAATGGATTGGTGCTTGGCGATTCGATCCTACAACAAGAGTGCATGAGACCCGAATGCAGAGAAAGAGCCAATCTCCATGTTAAACTGACCTGTTGAAAGCCGCGTCCGCATTTTCTGCATCGGATACGACCATCAGCGTCAGGTGCACTTAGTTCCTGAGCTGGGGGGTGATCGCTGCATAGCTCATGTTCTGTCTCTTTTGTAGCTGGCCCAGAGCACGAATCTTCGTGGACGAGAAGTAACCCCGATCTAGAGCGAATGCAAAGCCCGTTACTCTCAACAAAACCACATTCGCTGCTTTGTTATCTCACCGGACTTTTGCCTGGCATTTCCTGCACGCCATTTCCACAAAGGCGTTGCGTTGGAAGCAGGTCTTCTGGTGGATGGGCAACGACGCCGCGAAAAAGCTGCCATTACACGCAAGACACCGGAGTGCGGACGGTGGGCCTCCATGATATGCGGCAGGACTGCTGCTCCGGCGGCCGGGTTCCTTCAGTTGTCTCATGTTGTGAGCATTTTGGGGGCTTCTGCAAATCGATTCCAAGTATTCTTGGCGCTGGGTCTATTTCCAGGCCGTTCTGATCCGATCCGCTCGTTAGCCCACCATTTTTAGCTCTCAGGCGTGAGAGTCGGTCGCACTCAGCGACGCTATTTCTCCAGTAGGAGCTTCCTGCCGAGAAAGACCGACAGAAGTTCATCACTGCGAGACTCCATGTCGTTCTTTGCGAATGGAACGTACTCGTCGTTCCACAGCTTCCAGCAGCCGAGCAAAGAGACTGATCCAAAGACATCGCCTTCCAAAATGAAGACATCGGCGCGACTGGACAATATCTCCTTTGTGAGTTCGGGATCGACGGCTTCCATGAGCGAGCTCGATCCGTTCTCGCCAATCAATCTCTCTCAATCGACCGATCCATGGGGCGAGAACACGCTGTTCTTGTCACCTACTTACGGCCACGACCCGTATCCCCCGAGTTTCTCATCCTCCGCGTCTGCGACTATCGCGGCGGCGTCTTTGAAGATCTTTGCTGAGGATCAGGACCAGGACACGGACGACTGGAGTGAGTTCATGAGCTTCGGAAAGGCGCCAGGATCACCCTTGAGTGTTGGCTGTGGAAGCAGTCAAGGAAGCGGCCCGCCGAGTCCTGAGCGAGTGATGCATCCGGACCATGGAGGTGGGTGGCAACGACTGCCATTCACCACTACGATAAAGGACGATGACGACTGCGATGAACAAGAGGAAGAAGCTTCTATCGTAGCCTACAATGGGCCCAGCAGAGCTTCCTCGTTTACGTCCAAGCATGTGAATTTTAGCGAAGCTCCAGCGTCGCTAGCCTCCCGACTGCTCAGTCGTCTCTTCTCGTCGACTTCTTCCTCGCCCTCTCGATCTCGGTCTTCGTCGTTCTCGCTGCCGTGGTCTTCGTCGCCAGTATCCAGTCCGGCAGGTATCGCTTGGAACTCAGCACCAGCTTTAAGTCCTCCTAAGATGCCGCGCAATTATGAATCGTACGACGTGAATTTCGAGAAAGGACCGATCGGCCTGGAGCTTGAGACCGATTGGTATGGTCGCCAGGCCGTTGTGAAGGGCTTCAAGAAGATCGATAACGAGGACGGCCCCGCCAAGCGCTGCCAGATCATTCGCATCGGCGATGTGCTCACTGATATCAATGGCATCTCGTGTCTTGAGATGAGTTTCAACGATACGCTCGCGATGCTGCGAAGCGTGAGCAGTGGTCCCCACTCACTCCATTTCAAGTCTCTTGAGGCGGCTGGTGATCTGAGTCTCTACGCTCACGATACAGACGTGATTCAGGCCAAGAAATTCATCCACGAGCACAAGGAGCGGTTTTACAAGCCTCCTCCAGCTTCCCGCGACCGTGAACTGATCCGCGGCTGCGTCGAGCGGCTGCGTGGGGAGAATGTCACAGCGTTTAACTTTCACCGCGAGGACACGGGCGAGTTTCTGCTGGCCTGCTCTTGTGCCAACGACTGCACGGGCGTGTTTATTTTCCACACACTGCAGGACTCACATCTGCGAGAGCTCAAAGACCTGCCGCAGAACGAAGACTCAGCCATTTATCTGGGCCAAATGCAGCCCAACTTCATCGGCACGGAGTTCACAGTGCTCGACCACCAGCAGAAGCGGCGCAGCGAGCTTGGTTTCCTGGTCTACAGCTCTAACGTGCTCGGGCGAGTACCGAATTTCCTCAAGTGCGTGTTTCCTCGGCCGCCAGCGGCGGAAACAGACGCTGAAGAGGACCACGATGGGGACATCAGCGACAGAGAGAAGCGCCCCCAAGCGTTTATGCGGCCAATAGCTGCCACGACAGGCAGCGCGAGTCGAATCCCGCCTAACACGATTCTGGTCCGCAATGGCAGCATTGCTGATCGTTATAAACTGCTGAAACAATCGCGCCAGCTCTCGATTGTCGAGCGCTTGCGCCACTTCTCGCTAGACGATCTGGAGCAGAGCTTCGACTACTTGGGTGGTAATCTGGATGCGATTTGGCACGACGCTGATGATCTCGCGGCCAAGACGCGATCCATGCGCATGCGCGAGTCGCGGACCGGGTCGACCCGCAGCTCGCTCACTCCGTATGGCGCTGTGGAGCAGGACGACTACCACTGCGATCTGCTCACGTTCGAGACCAAGAAACCCGCGTGGAACGACGATCTGTGCGCTTGGACGCTCAACTTCCAGGGCCGTGTCAAGGTCGCGTCCAAGAAGAACTTTCTGCTCGTGGCGGAGCAGGGCAACCAGCAGATGGAGGCCGAATTCAGTGAGGACAGCGTGTACCTGCGCTTTGGCAAGGTCTCTAAGACCCGCTTCGCACTGGACTTCCAGGCGCCCATCTCGCCCATGCTGGCGCTAGCCATCGCCTGCTCGTCCTTCTCCCACAAGATCGCAGTCACTTGAATCTCAATTCTGTACCCATTTTATTTGGGTTGCTTTCAAATTTAGTGTGGCCAACATGTCTCTAGGTTGTATAAAACCGGTATATTACCCTTGTACTACCGGTATAATAGTTTTGCTTGATCACCATCAGTGTATGGAAATGGCGACTGGGCAGGTCGTCTTGGGACGCGGGCGGCAGGCCGTGCTGTCGCTCACGACGCGCTTCCGTCTGCCGCACGAGGGCATGACGCACATGGAGTACCTGAGTCGGTGAGACTCCTGCCTTTCGTTGTAGCCTTTGAATCTGACGCTAACGTGTCAATCGTTCTTGTGAATATGTAGCGGCTCGGCGTTCCTGTTGCACGCGCCGTCGCGTGGTCTGAGCGCTGCAAGCCACGAGCTGGTGGTGCTCACGAGCCAGCATGTGGCGTGTCCGTGGCTCTTCCCCAAGTACTTTTACGAGAAGTGGGACTGGCTGCAGCACGTCAGCGAGGAGTTCGTGCAGCACTCGCTGCAGCTGCTGGAGCCGACGTCGGCGTCTCAAGAACCTCGCGTGCTGGTGGATCTGCCGCTTGAGCCACGTGTCTGGCTGCACGAGCAGCGCGATCTGGCCATGCTCTCGTTAGATGAGATCGACTGGCAGGCGTTCTCTAAGCAATGGGATCTGCAGACGCTCTCGCTGGACCCCTCGCCAGCTTCGGCGGGCGATGCGCTGCTGTTTAGCGGCCACAAGCAGCTCCCAGAGGCAGCGAACTCAGTGGGCCAATACCCCAAGCACGTGCCAGGCCACTTTGTGGGTCAGACAGCTCAAGGCCAGGCGTTCGCGTGGAGCGAAGAGGTGTTGGAAGAAGGCATGTGCGGCGGTGCCGTGATCAACAGCCAGTCAGGCGACTGTGTGGGGCTCGTGGAAGGCATCGTACCTCCATTCACAGCAGAGCCTCCGACGGTGGTCTCGTCTGACTGGCCACCAGAGCAGCAGCAGACCGCGTCTGCAGAAGCAGCTTCGAGACAGATGCGAGAGGCGCTGGCCGATCACGTGGCGTTCATTCCTGCCATGGAAATTGACGTGTTCCTGTCGGAACCAGGGCCTCAGCTGCTCACAGGAACAGCTCTGGGTGGCGCACAAGAGGACGAAGATACCGGTCTCTGGTAAGAATCGCTAACAACAATAGAGCTGACAGTATGAAAAGGCTGCGAACACAGCTATTTCCAATTGCATCGAGACCAGAAACATCTCCAACGGCCTTGTGACAAGGCTGAAATAGACTCCCAAGCAATCTATTTCGACATTGATATCCGGTGAGTCGTGACTTCTCCTTTGAAAACGACACGAATGCCCAAAGAAACGATGGTCCTTAGAGAGAGAGCGCCGGAGTCTTGGTCTTTTTCTGGGGCCAGAACTGCGATATTTCGACTTCAAGTTGACACGATCCGATTGGTAAACTGCGCAAACAAACACCGAGCCTTGAAATAGATCAGCTCAATGGCCAGAAAATTGCCCATTCCGTTCTGAGCGTCCATGTTCCTGCTCATCCCTTTTCGAAGGATCGGTATTGGAAATGAAGCAGACTTGTCCAGGACCACGACTGATACGGCAACTACAACAGTCTCGAGCAAAAACGCACCGCAGGAGATGACGCAAAGCAGAGCCAAGACAATGAGGCTTTCGTCCGAGCAAACCAGCGTCAAGTATGAGCCTGGGAAGATCGACATCTGGCTGCTGGGTATCACGATCGTCATTGGTGGTCAGTACTTCAGCTGGAACGCCGGCTTGGAGGCCGGTGTATACAGCTATCTGATCGGAGTGCTTCTCATCGGCAGCGCGTACGTCACTCTATGCTGCTGCATGTCCGAAATCACAGGGGCGCTTCCATTCGCTGGCGGTTCCTACGGCCTGGCGCGATGCACTCTGGGCTTTTATCCTGCGTTCATGATCGGCTGCTGCGAAGCTCTCGAGTATATCGCGTATGTCTCAGACTCGGTGTTGATGATCGGCAAGATGATTCCGTCCGCTGATCCGAAGCTGAGTCCGTTGCAGCCATTGATCTGGGCTCTGTTCTACGCCACAGCGCTCTATATTCACATTAAAGGCGAGCGCATATTCTGGCGAGCGAATATGGTTCTTGGCGTCGTGGGCATTGGCGTTCTGTTGCTCTATTGCTTCTGCTGCCTCCCTTACGTCGACTTCAATGCGAACGCAAACGTTCCGGCCATGCGCTTTGTGGGCGGATTCTCTGGGTTCATGAAGGTGCTGCCTCTGGCGGCCTGGTTCTTCGTTGGCGTCGAAGCGCTCAATATGTCAAGCGACCAAGTGTCGCGACCCAGAGTGGTCATCCCTTCGGCTCAAATCCTGTGCGTGCTGACGTTGTCTGTGACAGGCATCGTGGTCTTCTTGCTCACTGTCTCGGTGCCTCCGAGTCCACTCGAGACAGCGAAAGAACTGGCGCCTTTCAATAGTACTTTCATGCTCGTGTTCAAGATTTCAACGCAAACAGCCACGATTCTAACTCTCCCAGCGACCTATGCGACCGCGTTCGGGTTCATCTGGTGTTACGGCAAGCTCATTTCAGCCATGGCCACGTCCAAACTGCTGCCACCAATACTCTCCCAGGCGACAGAGACATCAGAAACACCGTACATCGCGTTGATAGGCGGCTCGTGTCTCAGCTACGCACTGTGCGTTCTCGTCTACTGCTTCCCCACGATCGACGACTATCTCTTCAGCGTCTGTATCACGTGCGCCTTCATGTCGTACACGGGCCAATGCATCGGCTATATCTCGCTGAAATTGAACTACCGCAACATCAAGAGCTCCAACTTCCACAGCCCATGCGGCATCCCTGGCGCGCTCTACTCGATGTGCGTCTGGATACTCGGCATTATCGCGATCGCTGGGTTCCAGGGCCATAACGGAGCCGAGATCTGTTCGTTCCTGGTGATCTGTTGCGGGCTCAGTCTCTACTACTTCAGCTACGCCAAGAAGCGGCAGACGTTCTCGGCACAAGAGAACCGGATCCTGTTAGTGGCCCACGTGACCAAGTTTAATGCCAAACGCATGGCTGCAGCGAACCACCACAACAAATACAGCATCAACACGAAGCAAGGCACAACCACAGGCGCCAGCAATGCTAGTGCCACCGAGGCAGGCTCAGCGCGTGCGAAGACACCAAAGGTGACGCCCAAGATTCATAGAAACCAGATAGCGTGTGGCTTGGTCTTGGACGGCACAGAGCTCCGACCCTGACATCTAGGATTTAGTAGTGGATACAGTGAAGCAGAACGCGCTATATGACGTCAAATGAACTGCCGTAGATTCGTATCTGACAAACTTTGCATCGATATGACATAGCAGTTGGTCAACATTACATCACTCTGCGATCCCACGTTGGGTCCAAGCTTATAATATATATTGCCGTTGTTTCTGCAGTAAAAGAGCTCACGAGTTCTTTGTCCCCAATGTATTTCTGAATTGCTCTGGTCTGAAGAAAGAAGGGCTCTATTTGTAGCTTCCGTTAGACATAAGGTTTCACTTCCTGATTATAATTATAACCAAGCTTCCAGTCGGAGCCAGAGGGGGATTTGCTCAACCATCAGTCAAGCAGATGCGAATCAAGTTGCAAGTCAAGTCTCTCAAGATCTGGGTCGTGCTCTGTTAGCTATTTGCTGCCAATTGCCGTGCGCGTTTGAAGGAGCTGTTACCAGAACTATTGTTTGACCAAACGTTGGGTCGCGTTGGTCGAAACTCAGTGGCAATGTGACCGCCGAACATGGACCGACTGGCTGTAGGAGGAACCCACGTGCGACGCGCCAGCTTCAGCTACAATGTGTCCGAGTGACTTCGAATTCCAAGCGCAAAGTCAAGTACTTTTGGCTCTTGACAGACCCAAGTGATACTTTCAAATCGCTCAAATGCGATTCCAGCAGCTTCGCC
>JAADVW010000899.1:0-12910 GCA_023335875.1 Elongisporangium prolatum
CACTCGCCAGGCCATGACTCATGGTCAGAAGTTGCGCCTGAAGCTCAACCGCTGGAAGAAGCGCCTTCGTCGTCGCGCTCCGACCACCGATCCGGATGCAGTTGGGTCTGAAGCGAATGAGCCGTTGCCACTACTGCAGCTTCCGACCCTTCCCAACGACTTCACGTCGTTCCCCAACGCTCAAGCGTATCCTGATGCCGTTTATGAGCCTATTTTTACGATCCGACCATCGCTCGAGATATATTCCCCAATGTCGACTTTCCAAGACTTGGATCTGTCGCTTGACACCCTCCCGGCCATATCGCCGTACTCCACGCCACTCGAATCCACTGTCGCATGGCCGACCACCAACTCCCCAGCGGCCGACTGCCACTACCTGTCCATGGGCTCTGCCTTTTACACACCTTCGTTCGACATCTGCACGCCCACTGGCACCGAGATCACGCCCACGTACTCCTACTTGGAGACGTACATGGAAGCATTCTATTAGTGCAAGTAATTTATCGTTAGTTTACCAGTTTTAAAGATCCAAAGCGAACTGGATTTTATTCCTCACCGAATATGGTTAACACAATCAGCATAAAACGTCCAAGACGTTCGAAAATGTATCCAAGTCGGAATAAACATGTAGCTATTGAAAAAGAGATGCGAGTGTAGCTATTGATCTCTCAATGGAGGGGCGTGAATTTATCTCTACTGTTGTCCAAAAGCCATCGACTAGACCGTAACAATTGCACATCGAATTATGAAATGCGAATCATATATCAGTTGGAGCGTGAAGAGGGATACTGTACAGTACCTCCGTCTCGTTCTTAACAAAAGGCGTAAATCTGGAAGCATGTGCGCTTCGTCTGCCTAAATTCAGGTTCCAGGA
The DNA here is from genome assembly GCA_023335875.1 of Elongisporangium prolatum. Lineage (NCBI taxonomy): Eukaryota > Oomycota > Peronosporomycetes > Pythiales > Pythiaceae > Elongisporangium > Elongisporangium prolatum. The sequence goes on from JAADVW010000899.1 coordinate 875, forward strand.
TCCGATGATCACACGAGATAGCGCATCCTTCTTGAGTGGTATCTTGCAGAATCTAAGAATGTGCCCGAACCAGTCATCGACCTGTTCGTCAACTCGGAACTGGATTCGCAACGAGGGAATTAACGGCTTCGCATATCGGATGTTTCTGGACTTTGATGAGACGCAACAAGCCAAAACAAAAGGATGTTGCTGAGCAATCCTTCTTTGTTTTTGGCTTCATGTGCCTCATCAAAGTTCAGCAGCGCGTACAGATGACTGGATGGCCATTGCTGTTCGTTCTCGCCTGTCTTTCGGTACGTGAATGGAAATCGATAGCAGTTGATCTCTAGTCGACAAACGAACCACGACAGATGAGTCATGTATATCGTGTCGCGACCAGTCAAGTCGTCCGGCCTGTATGAGCAAACCATAGAATCCTTTTGTCCTTTTGATGAGACATAAGACTCACGAAGCCATGGAGATGGATGGTGAATTGGTTGGCACAGGTCTACAGTATTGCATTGCAATGTCATACTGTTTCTGCCTCTCATCAGTGCTTGAATATTTGGTCCGTTCATCATCACCAAGCATCCTCCTCCATATTCGTGACCATCACTCATCCCACTCCATCATCAAAGTTCAGGGCAGCCATCACCTGCTTAAGTAGTGAATTTTGCACTCTCAGATACAAAACTCACTTAGTGTCAACTTAATCAAGATCCCTCTATCCCGCAGTCAGTTGAATTTCTGCGTTTCGGCTGAGGATCTTAGCTAAATCAGGTTTAGGGTTGTTGTCCACTTACAAACTCCAAGTGTAAGTACTGAGATCCCCCCAAGTGGATTTTGCCACCTATTGAAATTTGGCGTATTGATCTTTGGTCCGAATAGAGTTGGAGCCATCTTGGGCGTCACGCATCTCATGGCCATCACCACCAAAGAGCGACCGACTGGTTGTCACATTTCAATTTACCATGATCTCGTCCCACGTCATGCAGGAGCTTGAGGCCGTGCGCCAAGTGCTGCACTACCTGCCGTCCTGCCCAAAGACCGATGCCGGCTGGACCATGGAGGAGCAGGAGCTCTTCTGGGAGGCCATCACGCAGTTCCCTCTCGGCCCCTGGACGTCCATTGCGGCCTTCATAGGCACCAAGTCCACTCGTCAGGCCATGACCCACGGCCAGAAGTTGCGTCAGAAGCTCAGCCGCTGGAAGAAGCGGCTTCGGCGTCGCGCTCCGACCACAGATCCGGAAGACCACGAGATGCCGCAACTGATGCAGCTGCCGAGCACCCTCGACGCCCCAGTGGCTACAGGGCGCTCCAGCACTTCTGCTTCCACTTCGCCCAGCATCCGCCGCAGTCTCCAGCCAATGAACCAGCAGCAGCACTATGACGCCCATACGCGTATCAAACACTCGCCCCCTCGACCATCGCTCGAGATCTCTCCCCCAATGCCAGCGTTCCAGCACTCCGACTTGACCCTCGAAGGTCTCACGGCCTCTGTGCCGTACTCAGCGTCCTACGACGCCCCGATCGTGTGGCCCAGCGCCATCGCCACCATCTCTAGCAGCGACTGCCACTCCATGGCTATGTACTCCATGCCGCTGGACATTTGCACGCCCACGAGCACCGAGATGGTGCCGACCTTCGCTGCCCCGTACAGCTACAGCTCGTTCGTGACGGCATGTGGAACCGCCACGACGACTGTTACGACCCCCACGAGCCGCCAGATGCCGATCTCGTACGTCACGCCACCAGCGCCCGTATTCGCTACGCTGCCCCGCTCAATGACCGACATCTCACGTGGCCCTGTGTACATGGACGATCACCTGCTGAGCCAGAGCGCCATGGACGACCTGGCCCAGGCCCTCTGGGAACAGTAATGCCTCCATCAGCCTCCATTCGTTCCCTCAGCCAAGCTCAGTAGTATCCGTCACTCCTCCATCAGGAAGAGGTATTTGATTCCCGTGTTTAAACAAACAAACTAATTTATGGAACGTTTTGATTACTTACTTATGGCATGGTATTACTCACGATCAGGATTCGGGACGATGGCTCAGGAGCTCATGCGCATGGGCTTCGAGGGCTCTGTGTGGCTGCTGCTGGAGCGCAGAGGCGTGTTCTCGCCAGCCAAATGGAGGCAAGAGCAAGCAGAGCTCTATTCGGACCAGCTACCGTTCTCCCGCAAGCCCCAAGTGCTGCTGCGCTTCCAGAACGAGCTCTTCCTGGTGCGTCAGGCCAGGGCCGTGGACGCCAATGCCGAAGGAACTGATCGCAAGAGTACGTCTGCTGTGTTTCTATAGTCGCTTCTATTGTTGCACAATGCCTCTGAATCGCTGTGTATACAGAGCTGGAGCTGCAGGTGCGCCGCATGGACGATGTGCGTCGCGTGTGGGAGTACCACACGTCGGCCAAGACCATGCTGCTGGACTTTTATGTGGACGTGGAGTTCACTCGCGAGCGGATCATCGCGTTCGTCCGCGATCCTATGGCGCCTCAGATCATGGCTTCTCTCCCTGTTGCGGCTTCCCCAGCACCAGCGCCAGCTCCTGTGGCTGTTAGCAACAGCCCAAACACCAACGCCATCCTGGACGAGGCCTTCGCGTCGCTCTCAGCAGCGCAGAGCGCTCGTGAGAAAGACCGGAATGAGCTAGCGCTGTCTCTGTATCAGGATGCAGACAGGAAGTTCCACTCGGCCATGAAGCTGCTGCCGGAGACCCATCGCTCGTACGAGCTGCTGCGTTGCAGACGGCAGGACCTCCACAAGACCATTGAGACGTTCAAGCAAGAGACAGCGGCGGCCAAAGAACCTTCGTCAAGCCACCAGCAGGCAAATACAGCACAAGCCCCCGTGTTCCCGGAGCCGCCTTCATTCACTTCTACTGCTGGCACTGCTCTGTCAGTCAGTGGCGACCTGAGTGCGCGACTGCAGGCGCTGCATACGTTCGTGGCCCAGCAGAAACCAGTGGAGAAGCCTCCGGTCACCAGCAACTTGCAACTGCGGCTTCAGGCGCTGAGGAGCGAGCCAGCAGCTGCTCCGGCCGCGGACGACCTGGCGGATCGCCTACGACGTCTGCGCTCTGGAGCCCAAGTGCCCAGCGCAGCGCCGCTGTGTCTAGACGCTCCAGCTCCACCCAGACCTCTGAGTGCAGTGGACGAGATCATCCAGCAGGTGCAGGACGAGATCGCCATGGGCATTAAAGACGACTCGATAGCGGATGAAGAGGAGGACGCGTCCTCCGTCTCGAGCGGATCGCAAGACGAGAGTCAAGACAGCAACGAAGAGGCGGATAGCGATGGGTCGAGTGAGCAGCCAAAGCGTCAGAGGGTTTCGCATCTCGAACGCTAAATATACTCGTCTCTTGATGAACAAGGCCATGCACGCCGAGAGCGGTCACGTGCTCGTGGTGCTGGAGCAGGCGCTGGAGGCGCTGACGCTCACGGCCACGATCCCGCAGGATCTTGAGGCGGCTGCCAGTTCGCTGGCGGATTTGTGCGTGATCGGAAACGAGGCCGCCCAAGCCATACAGGCCCATGTACGTACTCTAATGCAACTCAAAGCCATGAAGAAGTCTACTTACGAGATCGTCCGTAGCTGCAGACCGAGAGAACGCTGGCAGCATTCCTGCAACGCAAGCTCGAAGCCAGTCAACGACCAGAAGTCATCGTCGACGAAGACGACGACATTGAAGCGCTGCAGACCGATCTGTCCAAGCGTCTGCATCACATGCTGCGCTGTGTTGCGGTAAGGAGTGTAGTTTGTTGCACGTTTGTTGCGTCATCAGCTGGACCAAATGGACTTGTCTGTGTGTGGGTTCCTAGCGTGACAAGCCAGCACGCGACGCGTTCCGATCACTCACGGCCACGAGCGTCTCGATGGATTTTGCCGCTCTGACGCAGGCCTGGATCGATCTGATCATGATCGTGGAGACCCATTTGAGCACCAGTCCCGAGCAAGACGACCGTGCGGCCCGCAAGCTGCGCGAGAGTCGACTGCGTCTCCGCGAGATCGAGGATGACCGGAAGCAGGTAGCGTTCGAGCTGTTCACGGAGCAAGAGAGCCGCGCGACTCTGAACCTCAAGCATACGACCATAATCGCCAGTCTGCGCGAGCAGCTGCAGGAGACACAGCGCGCAGCAGATGACGCGCTTGTGAGCTGCCAGCGCTCCAGAGAGCAGGATCTGCACACGATCCAGTCTACGTTCGCGTCGCAGGTAAGCTCTTTGCTGTTGTGTAGCCATGTGGCTGGACTCACGTATCTGATTCGGGTAGAACATGAGCACGAGCGAGCGCTTCCTGGCGCTGGACCGCACGAACGAGCGCATCACAGACGACCACAAGCAATTGGAGCGCGATGACCGCAAACGGCAGCAGCGCACGGCCGCCGAGTTACAGGAGCTCATGGGCAGGTACGACCAGGAGCTGCTGCAACTGGACGAGGAAATCGCTCGGGAGCAGAGCGAGCTGCGCGCGCTGGAGACGGCCACGCGTTCTCTGGTGCTGCATTTTGAGCGCGTGGACTACGACCGCAGTCTGCAGCTGGACGAGCAGCGTGCGCAGGAGCTCCTAGAGCAGCGACGTCGGCGTCAGCAGCTCAATGTGTTCAGACTTCTGGCCAGACTACAGGCGCTTGTCCGAGGTTTTTTACTGCGCAAGCAGCTGGCGCCTTCGCTCAAGAAGAAGAAACTCCATACAAAGCGCAAGAAGATCCGAAAAACCTCAAGTACGGCATCAAGAAGAAAACAACCTTGAAACAATGTTAAAACCTTGACTAATAGACTCGGTTTGGGCCGGCCCATTTCGCAATTACTTAAAACACCTCGAGCACACAAAGTCAATCGCACAAAGCTCATATTAGCTGTAAAACCTCAACACGTAACTCTTAAATTGTCGAATACAAGCAGCCAGTGGACGTGGGCCGGCCCAGTGCACAATCATTCCGACAGCAGCTCATTTTAGCAAAAGAGACAAGATGGCGCAGGTGGTGAACGTGGGCGTGCTGGCGCTGCAGGGCGCCTTCCAGGAGCACATCGACATGCTCAATGCGCTCTCACTCAAAGTCGTTGGCAAGGAAGGCCAGGCGGTTCAGGTGAATGCGTTCGCGATCCGTCTGCCCGAGCAAATGAAGACGGCCGATGCGCTGGTGTTGCCTGGTGGCGAGAGCACCACCATCGGCAAGGTGGCCACGCGCTGGGGACTGGTACGACACGCATGACTCTTTGCTGGCAGTGCAATTTGCGTATCTTATATAGCGATATTGTATGGTTTGATCGGTAGGTGGAGCCTCTCAAGGAATGGGTGGCCGCCCGCCGACCCATTTGGGGCACATGCGCCGGCATGATCTTGCTTGCGCAGTCTGCCAAGCACGCGGAAGAAGGTGGTCAGACGCTCATCGGTGGCCTTGATGTCCAAGTTTCGCGCAATTTCTTCGGCGCGCAGGCGCGCAGCTTTGAAATGAACGTCGCTGGCCCACCAGGCTACAACGCTGAGCCGTACAATGCCGTATTTATCCGCGCGCCAGCAATCATCTCGGTCGGCGAAGAGATTGAAGTGCTGTCGCAACTGCACAGTGCCCAGCCAGCCGACGGATCGGATCCGCAGGATGTCATCATCGCGGCTCGCAAGGCAAATGTCCTCGTGACAGCGTTCCACCCGGAACTGACGGCCGACGCACGCTGGCACCAGTACTACTTGGAGACCGTGGTGCTGCCAAGTATGTAGAAACATGAGCTGAGTAACATGATAAATAGAACAAGCAGCAAGCACGTGAGGAATTACGAGCGGAGATCGATTGGGTTGATATAATAAATGCAAGGCGGAGGGCATGGCGTGAACCCTTGGCTCGGTCCCGCCGCCCAGCCCCGCACCAAACTATAATTCTAAACGAGAAAAACGAAAGATCATCCAAGAGAAGAGAAAAGCACGAGATACAAGAGCAAAAACTGGCAAAGCGCCCAAAGCGACGCGATTACCGCTAGTTGCTAGTAGTTGCTCATCCCTGCACAGCGTCCAACGCCACGCTCGAGTAGTATTTGACATCAGCATCGCTGTCGTTCACGAGCTCCGCCAGGCACGGTCTGTCGTTTAACAGCACAAGCACATTAGGCACACTACGATACACCTGAATGAGCGAGGCTAATCACATACCGCACTTGCGAGGCCACAACCGATGCGTCCGAGTATTTGCACAACTGCTCTAAGGTCAGCGAGGCCACGAACCTCACATTGGGAATCTTGTCGTGAGCTCCCCGAATGGCGACTGCGAGCATCATCGTCACCAGTTCGGTCGAGGCCTTTTCCGTCGCCAACTGCGTGAGCGCATGGAGCACATTGACACGTTCCTGGTAAGTAGTTGACTTATCGAAGGTCTGGACCAGGCGAGGGAGCACGTTCTGCAGCAGGTAGTCGCTGCCCACGGTCTCTAATAACTGCGGGAGGATCTTGGTTGCGCTAAGTCGCACTTCGCCGACCATATCCGTGAATGAACTGATGTAAATTTCAAGCAGATGCTCCTGGAAGTATTGGCTACCCTGTAGATCGAGTAAAAAAGACTATGTAAGTCCACTGGTTTTCAACCCAAACATCGATCCTATGGCACGCACCAAAGAGCCCACCAAAGCGGGGATGGACAGAATCGCGGCCTCGCGCACGCGCCACTGCAGGTCGCGAGCCAAATCTGCGATTGCAGGCAAAAGAACGCCTTCAAACGACGCCATCCACTGCGTGAGGTACTCCATGCGCTTCAGGATGTTTAGACGCACATCTACAACTTCGTCACGCAAGAACAGCAGAAGGAGCGGGGCAAGCACAGACTTGGACTGCGCTTCCGTCAACTTCGGGGCCAACTCCATGCATGCGATCGAAACAGCAGCTACAACGAAAAAAGAGGTGAGTACAAGCACTGACAACCCGGATAGCAGCACCAATTCGTACTTCGGACATTCGGTGCCGTATCCTGCGAAAGCGAAGACAGCAGCGGAAGGATCTCACTGGAAAACAACTCAGCGCGCACGACTGTGATGTATCCCGAAAGGTTCTTGGCCGCAGCAGCTCGCACTTCAGCCTCTCCATCCTGCAGCAGGTTGCTAAAGCACGACAGCAGATCCGACTCCGTAATCTGGGCGCCCATAGCGCGAGAAAGCTAATGGAAACATAATTACAACCGATCAGCACCATGTCAACGAACCAATGTGCACATCCATCTCGAGCATCCTACCGGGAAGAACTCCTTCGCAATGCTAAAGCGAACGCGCCAGGATCGGTCTTCCACTGACGAGCGCACGATCGGGAGTACGTGCGCCACGTTTTCATCATGGTTTAGTAGTGCAGCAATGGCAGCGCAGTTCTCAATAGCGAGTAAACGAACGCTGTCTTGGTCATCCGTCGTCAGAGCCTTGAGCACAGGCACGATAAGGCTGTTCACGTATTCCTTCTCAAACGATGTAGCGATTTTCTAGACGTAGTGCCAAGCAGAATGAGCACACGAGCGCTGGAACGGTAGTTCACATCGTGCACGTACTCCAACGTTGGCGGCAGCAGCGCGACGGACCATGGGCGTGTCGTCATTGCAGAGCAGTTGGTACAAACTGCAGAAATAACCACGTGAGGCACAGCCCAAATGGCAAAAAATCGTCCAACTGAAGCGCAGGCACGTACTCGCGCAGCTCCTTCTTGCGTCCAGGGTCCGAGAGCTTCGGGTACACGGCCGCGAATAGCGAGCACGCAGACACGCGCGACGTAAACCAGTCTCCTTCTGCCAGGCGCTTGAGCAGCGGGCCGAACACATCGCCGACCGTGTTGGGCAACACGCCCACGACCTTCTGCAGCGACTCGACAGCCTAATGCAGCAGCACAAAGCACCAATGTGATCAGCTGCATTGATACAAGAGACCCAGGTCTTCAATCCGCTGTGCTTACCCGATCACGCACGACCGTTTCTTCAACACCGGCCAGCACTTCAAGCGGTTCCACCAGGATCGTGGCATACTGTGCACCACCACCAATCAAGTCCACGAATCCACCGAGCTCCTCAGCCAGCGCGACCAACACTTCGTCTTCGTCGTCTGTCGCCTCTGCACAAACGCCAATAGCGCAATGGCTGCTATCAGTATTTATGCCTTCTCTGGCTCGAATCGAAACACGGAAACAGCGTGCGAAGCGTACCCTGCAAGAATGGCACTAGCTCACTGCGCGTGCGGTCGGGGCCGAGCGCCTGGGCCACAGTGCGCAGGCGGCGCATGGCCTTGATGCGCGTCTCGACCTCGTCGCTCTTGAGCTCCTCCGTGAGCAGCGCCAGCGGATGCACTTCGTCTTCTGCGCACCATTAGAGAGAGAAAGGAGTGAGCTATCCACCGATGCCACGCGCTGCGGTCGCTGGGCGCTGCTTGGCGCTTCCCGCACCCATGATAGATCCTCCAGCGATCGCCCGGCTTGCTTCTCTGACCTGAAAAGTCAGTTCTTGTGGAGGGGGAACATGAGGAGAGGGGGCCGGCCACGCGGTCCGGTTCCAGAGCCGGGGATCAAACGTGGACCGTGGGTGTTTTAGTTGATTTGGTGGTAATCAGTGGTGTAATTAATAATTTTGAAAACTTATGTGCCAAAAATAGCTATTTTGAAAATTAGTAGAGGAGACGTGGGTGTTTTAGATCAGGCAATCAATTTGCGATCTGTCATGGCGTCCGAAGCGCATCTGCGGGCGCAGTACGAGGTGAGGCGGCTGTTTGCTGTGGAGGCTTTTGGACGCTGCGGCGGCTGAATGTGTGACTGGGCAGTCGCTGATCAAGGAGAACAAGCTGCTTAAGCACAATGTGGACAAACTGGAGCGCGAGAACCACGACCTCAAGCGCTCTGTCTACGAGCTCACGCTCAAGTGCGTTCGCTCTCTCTCTCTCTCCTCTTGTGCCCGCTTTCCTGGCTCATTCTGTGATGTAGACTAGACTCTGTGGCGCACTCAGCTGTGTCGGAACCCTTCCAGCTCAGTGAACTTCTGGCAGCCAAGGCCAATGACGACGACGACGCTGCCGGCTTGCACATGGGCAGTGGCGTATCGTCTGCACTGGGCGGCACCGGCGGTGGCAGTGGGGGCGGAGGCACCGGGGACGAGAATGACGCCGTGCTGTTCCAGAAGGCAGAGCTGCGTGGCCACACTGGCGCTGTGTACACGGCCAAGTTCTCCCCGTGCGGCCGTATGCTGGCGTCCGGCGCGCTGGACTGCAAGGTGCTGCTGTGGGACGTCACGACCAAGTTCACGCACCAGCAGTTGGCTTCGTTGGCGCAGCACTCGCAGCTCGTAATCGACGTATCGTGGGCGCACGACAGCAGCCGCTTGCTCTCAGCCTCGTACGACCACACGGTTAAGCTTTGGGATGTCGAGAAGAGTGCGCTCGTGCACAGCGCTGAGGTCGCGGGACTCGTGCAGTGCGTGTCCTTCAATGGCGCAGGTGAGAGAAAGAGATTGAACCCAGCCGTTCCGGAAGCTGACTTGTGCTGCTTATAGACAACGGCCACTACTTCGTGGGCACCAGCAAGAGCGCCATGCACCAGATCGATGCGCGCTCCAACTCGGTGGTTCGGTACGTCGCACTTCGTCCTGCTGCCGCTCATTTATCTAGTGATTGATGCGGAAATGGGAGCAGTACGTGGCAGAACGACGCCATGGTCAACTCCCTCTCCGTCTCATCAGATGGCCAGTTCGTGAGCACGGGTGATAGCAAAGTGCGTTGGTGTGACTGCCAGCCGTGATCTCTCCGAGACTAACGCCGTTCGTGTCTGTCACTCCAGGGCCTGATCAAGACATGGGACGTACGCATGGATAACTGCATGGATGAGCTCATGAACGACCCAGCGCGCCATGCGATTTCGCATATTCAGGCGTCTCCGCCAGGTGATAACGACGAAGACGGTCGCTTCCTGGCAGCCAACAGCTACGACAACATCTTGCGGGTATACGACCGACGGTCCAAGCTCATCAGCAGCTCTCACAGCCACGACAAAATGCAGTTGTCGTTCCTGGTCACGGGTCACAAGAACAAGAACTGGCCTATTAAGAGCGCATTTTTCCGTGGCGATGGCTACAAGTACAAACTGCAGCTGCCCAGCCATCGCCATTCGCAGCGCAAGCTCACGGAAGGCGACGGCGAAGACTTTACGGACAACGATCGATCGGACTCTGCTCAGCAGGAGACGCTGCTGCTAGCCACGGGTAGTGCAGACAACAAGATCTACCTGCATGACGTCAGCCTCAAGCCCCAGGCATCTCGACCAACGCCGTACCTGATCCAGAAGATCGACGCGCACACAGACCGCGTCTACTGCGTGGACTTCCATCCAACTGAGCCCATTCTCGCGTCTGCGTCGGCCGACTTTCTGGTCAAGATCTGGCTGCCGAGATCACCTGCGCGACTGCCGAAGACTAAGAGCTAGACTATTGACCAAAACGAAATGCAGGCGCGTTGGAGTGATGGATCATAGTTTATGCAAGTGGCCCCAAGTTGAAGCGCTGCTGTATTCTTCCTCGTCTGCTTAATATGCCGTGGTGGACAAGAGCGCGAGAACCACTCAGCTTCCTTGGCGTTGTACGACGGAGTAATTTCTTGAGCAAGCTGAGACGTCGAACGCGACGGAACATAACTGCTGAGTGCAAATGCGTCACGGAAAAGACTGAAATAATTGCTGTCACTCATTCGACTACAGTATTGTACAGTACAGTACACTCCGCGCCAAGTTAATACGCACACCTGGGAAGGTGGCGTTTCTTGGCCATTTTTCCGAATTAGCGGCTGCTGTTTAGATATGGTTATCTTCTAATATTTCTCTATATTCTGTAAAAACATCTGCTGGCCACTCGTTTTTCATTGTATGGCTTCCATACAAATGTCAGTTTTGTTTCCGCGCCAAATTAATACGCACACTTAAAAGTATACAAAAAAGAATGTTGGTAAGAGTGAGGGTCACTTAATAATGGGTCTTATTACCGCTTCTTTCAATGACCTCACGGCACCGTTGGGGCATCGAATCAACTAGACTGCGGAGAATGACCGGGTCAATGGAAACCCATGCCTCGAATAGAGCTTCACGGAGATCCGACATACGCACATACTGCTTGCCATTAGCATAGACAGTGTAGCTTAGGATAGCCCAGAGGTTTTCTATCGGGTTAAGGTCCGGTGACCTTGATAGCCATTGTAGAACCTGTAGGTTGTGCTTTTAAAGAACTCCTGCGTTCTATAGGACGTATGGATCGACGCATTATCTTGTTGAAAGATAAAGTCAACTCCATAGTGGAGGTGTGCAAACGGAAGCAGATACTCTGACAGTGTATACACGTAGTCGTCAGAGTTCTGCTTCCCCGTCAGCACGACTAGTCCGTGGTCCCCTGAGAGCTAAAGCCTCCCCAGACCATGACGGAACCTCCGCCCGCCTGGCGACGCTGAGTTTGGCGCACAAACTGTCGAAGGTCTCGCCAATAGTGCTGGTTGCTGTCTGGGCCGTCCAGATTCCACTTCTTTTCGTCTGAAAAGATGGTGGAGTCCCAAACGGCCGGGGCATCCTGACGTAGGACCATACGTCAGGCCCAGTTGACGCGCACTTCCTTGTCTGCCGGTGACAGCGGTAGGATTCGCTCCAACTTGAAGTACTCTAGCCAGTCAACGGCCGACAAGGTGCGCTGGACCGTGCGCTTAGAGACAGAGAGGCCAAGGTCGGCCTTCAACTGGCGCGCCACGTTGTCGCCCGTCGCCGCCGTGCGGACCAAGTGGCGCCTCGCGATCCGATAGTAAGGGAGCAGGGCCTGGGCGTCGGGGGTTCTCTACGTGGGTCGCCTCCACAACGCGCCGCACAGCGTCTGTAGACCGACCGACCCTTCGAGAGATTTCTCGGATGCCAACACCAGCCTCATGGAGCCCTTTGATGCGACCGCGCTCCTTATCAGTCAGCGCTGGACCCCGCCCCATCGCAAATGACTGTGATGGCCATCCGTTATTTAGTGACCATCACTCTTACTAACATTCTTTTTATATTGTTTTTTGTATACTTTTAAGTGTGCGTATTAATTTGGCGCG
>JAADVW010000009.1:0-158200 GCA_023335875.1 Elongisporangium prolatum
AAGCCGAAGCCTCCAGTCTTTGGAGCCACTACCGCTGCTAAGCCTGTCAATTCAAGTGGAGGGTACCCACCTGATACGTATACGAAGCCGACGCCTCCAGTCTTTGGAGCCACTACCGCTGCTAAGCCTGTCACTTTAAGTGGAGGATACCCACCAGATACGTAAACGAAACCGAAACCTCCAGTCTTTGGTGCCACTACCGCTGCTAAGCCTGCTGCTTCAAGCGGAGGATACCCACCCGATACATTTCCGAAACCGAAGCCCCCTGCGTTTGGTGCATCTGTTGGAGATAATGTGTCGGCATCTGGCGACTCAAAGTCGGCTTTTTCTTTTGGCGGGTTTGGAAGCAGTTTGGCTGGCTCAGACGCAAGTATTGAAGTTATGAAAGCATCGCCAAAGAGTCGGTCTTTATTTGGTACCAGTGATGCAGTAACTGGAACTACTTCATCTCCGTTCGGGGTAGTTCCGACTTCTGGCAGCAAAACTAATTTTTCATTTTTGGGAGGTGCGAAGAATATCAATGGTGATACATTAAGCCAATCTGTGGTATCAACTGCGAAGGAGCAAACGCCTACTGGTCAATCACAAGGACAGGGTTCTTCGTCAGTTTTCCAGAGCAAGCAGAATACTGTTTCTATCTCTTCTGCTGGATCAAAAAAGATGCCGGGTTCACAATTGGAAAAACAGTTATGGTCTCTAATCGTAGAATTTGACAAAGCTTTCCAACGTACTAAACTTCTCTCGAAGGGTGTGGCTTCGACGGATTTAGCATTCAAGAGTCGAATTCAAGGACTTCAAGAAAAAGTATCTGTGCTTATTGAACGAATCAACAATATGGACAAATCGCGCGATCAGATTGAAAAAGATGTGTTGTTTGTGATTGGAAGTGACGGGGATGTACATCAGCAGTTGGAGTATGGACGAGAAATTCTATCAAGTTATGAAGATGAAAGCTTAAAGCAATCGTTAGAAGAGCAGCCACTTGACCAGCGTTCTCAAGAAACCCGTGTGTCGCTGAAGGCAAAATTACTCGAAGTAGAAAGGGTCTGTGCTGATATAGAGACTCATTTGTCGGGCTCCGCCCTTGGAACGTCGGGAGGTTCGACTGCAAATTTGTTCCGAGTCCTGAAACAAACCTATGAAAACTCCAAGCTGCAGTATAATACTGTTTGCCACCTATCCCAACAGCTCGAGAGCATGAACTTGCACAGCGTGAGATCGTCGCAATCTTCTTTGAATGGATATTTGCCTGACGATCCGAAGCTTTCAATCTCCAAATCCAAGGTTGATATGGTCGAGACGATCACTTTTGGTGAGAAACGAAGCCAAGATATTCGCCGGCACTTTTTGTCTTTGTGCAACAATACAGTCACTCCTAGGAATGTGTTTGCTGCCCCTCGAAGAAAACTGTCTGTCCAGCTCTCAGGGAGCCCTTCGCCTCCCCGTAGCAGGGTGCTGAGTAAGCTGATGCCGAAATCACAGCTGACTGTTTCCTCCCCTATGAGCAGCTCAAAAACGTCTACAAATTCAATTTCATTTAAGGGCACATCAGTGAAATCGGGTTCGAAGCTTTTTGATCTTGCGGAAGAAAAAGCACCAAAACAAGCGACGTCATTTGTGCCACTTCCACAGCAACCGAAGACAGCCGCTTTTGTATCGCAACGTCCGAACGTTTCAAGCTTTAGTGCTTCAGCAACTAATGCTGAGTCAAAGTCAAATGATCAACTCGCGAAACGGCAAAACTCTTTTGTTAAATCTGGTGATTCCTCGAAGTTCTCCAGCGCTACCCAGACGTCTAAGACGGAGTCAAAGGACAGCTCCTCAGTGTCAAAGGATAGCTCCTCAGTGTTTAGCTGTGTTCCTGCGACTAAAAAAGAAGAACAAGTAGAATCGAAGGGGATATCAGCATTAAAGTTTGGAAACGCGACAACTTCACCCACAAGATCGAAGCCAAGTGTGACCTTCAATTTAAGTGCTAACACTGCAAGCGACAAGTCGGCCGAAAGCAATGGTTCGTCAAAACGACATCACTCTTCGTCAAATATCACACCGCCCTCACCAGACTTTAAGGCGTTGCTGGTGAAATTTTATGAAGAATACAACTCGTCTAAGACTAGTCAAGCAGAGAAAACACTTGGCGACTTCAAGGGTCGTGAAGAAGAGCTCTTCACACGATTATTCATGAAGTATATTTCTGGTACGACAGTTGAAGACGCCAAGAAGTATATTGCTGGCGGGGTTTTGCAGAAGAAACCAGCTGCCTCTGTCATTAAGGAGTCAGGAACAAGCAAATCTCTGTTTTCTGCATTTTCAGCGGCGGCTTCTCCCGCTACGAAGGATTCTAATCCAAGCAGTCCGTCTCCTTTCGGAACAAGTGCTTTTGGATTTCCATCAAAGGGAGCAACTCCGTCTTCTCCGTTTGATGCCGTAAGCACAACAACCAGCAAGTTTGGTGGTTTTGGAGCGCCAACAACTTCGGCATCGACTATTGCAAGTAGTCCAGCTGCGTCACCATTTGGTGCTCAAGCTACTGACTACCGACAGAAACTGGTTGAATTTTATCAGACACACAACCCTGCCAAGCTCCCTGACGTTGACTCAACTCTAGAAAAGTACAAGGGCAAGGAAGATAAACTGTTTCAGAACTTAGCGTTGAAGTACAAGGTGGCCAATCCAATCGGATCGTCAACTGTACCTGCGTCTCCATCGCTGAAACCTAGTGCCGCATCAAGTCCATTTGGGAAGACAAACGCGTTCTCAGCAATTGGAGGTACTGCCCAAACCACAGGCTTTGGATCCGCGAGCTCGATTGGGTTTGGAGCAAAAGCTACAACACCCACGGCCCCAAGTCAATCCCCATTTGGAGCATCACCTCAGTCATCAACTGGTTTTAGCACGTCACCGAGTCCAGTTGGTGGATTTGGTGCAACTATTAGCTCTCCCTCCACGGGTTTTGGTGCTCCAAGTGCTATTGGTGGCTCCGGTTTCGGTGGTGGCTTTGGTTCTGCCGCGTCTGTATTTGGAACTTCTTCTAACCAGTTTGGTTCTGGAGGCTTCGGTAACACACCACCAGGGATCGTCGACTACCGCCAAAAGCTAATTCAGTTCTACCAGCAACACAATCCTGCTAAGCTGAAAGATGTGGACTCAACTCTGGAAAAATACAAGGGAAATGAGGCGAAGCTGTTTGCAAATCTGGAGCTGAAGTACTTGAAGGGTGGAGCTGCAGCGAGTGCACCAACTACCATTGGGTTCGGGAGTACTGGCGGATCTTCGTTTGGAGGTGGCTTTGGAGCCCCATCTGCGTTAGGAGTCGCAAGTGCTAAACCAGCGTTTGGTTCAGCGTCAGCTCTCGGAGGAACAAGTGCACCCGCTTTTGGTGCCGCAACAGCTTTAGGTGGTGGCAGCGGATTCAGCGGATTCGGCAGCGGTTCGTTCGCTGCTGCACCACCACCGTCAAGCTCCGCGGCGACTGGCTCCGGATTCAGCTCATTTGGATCACAAGGCACCGGTTTCGGCTCTTTCGCTGCACCAAGTGGGGGTGGCTTCGGTGGAGCTGCCAGCTCCAGTGGATTTGGCGGCGCTGCACCAAGCAGTGGATTCGGTCAACCAGCTGCCTTTTCGAGCTCGAGCTTCACGCAAATGAGATAGACAACCAGGTTCTTCGCTAGGTTTCTTTCACCAACAAGTCAATTCACAAGCAACATCGATTATTCTATTCCATAATGAAATCGTACATAGTAGAGCATGGACTGCGAGCGCATTATCGTGGACCTAGGCCTTCCTTGAAGTCTGGGCCACCGTGTAGGTCCGATCCACTGCCACCAGTCAATTGTAACCTGGCTCTGGGTCTGCAACTTCCAAGCCAAAGACCGCATTCAGCAATTGACACCACTTAAGCAGCAAGTTGGGTGTCTACTTTGTGGGTCATGACGTCATGCAGATAGAAATGTCGATTCATGCAGCGTGTCTATGTCTTTGTATGTGCATTATGCTCGCAGTCCTATTTGCGACAGACTTGATTTGCTTCCTCATGCATTCGGGTCTTACAAGTGACTGCAAAAGCGACCGTTTATACCAGCGAACCCTCCTGTTGAGTTTGCGACCTCGTTTCACCCAAAGAGGTTGCGCAATTAAGGACGACACATCCATCCATTGTAATCCATCATTTCCAAATCAAATCTGCGTCTTCTTCTCTCTTGTTCTGCTTCCTACCAGTCCATGAACACCAAAGTGCTGGTGTTGAATCCCAAATGCGAACGATTCATCCGATTGGAAAATGAAAAACAGCTATTTATCGTCGAGAGGTTTCTCTTAGGCGCCTGCTTTCACGCCAGGCGGACGTTCATACTCAGGCATTCTTCTTCCTTGCTCACGGTCTGCCGTCTACGCTTCTTCACACCATTTGTTCTCTTCACGGATCTGGGACTCCTCCTCGGGGGTGAAGTCGTTCACGATGTTGAACGTCTCACGGATCTCCTGCGGTGTCTTGCCCTTGATCATACTGGCTACTTTAGCGCACGCCAGGTCCAGCAGACTCTTGATGTCCATATAATTAGCAGCCAGGATCAGCTCAAACAGGATGTCCTGCTCAATGTCCACGAAGTTGGCGTCCCAGTCCGTGACCACATCGTGCATATCGGCGCTCTTGAGCGGCTATAGAACCAGCAGCACAACAGACATCTCGCGTCAATATCCATTGCGCAGCCACCGCCAATTGGCCGCCAGCGTACCTTTTCGATCTCGGCCATGGGGTTGTTGTGGTGCTGGTTGCAGAACTCAATCACCTTAGACAGCACCGTGCTTTTGACATTGGGCAGCGGGATCTCCTGCACTTCGTCGTCGTCCTGCTCGTCTGCAATTCGCCAGATACGCAACAGCAGCCATTGATCCGTCAGTTCAAAAGTCCATCCGAGTCCTTCTTGTTGCTGGCTGCACGCACCTGAGATAAGCGTCTTGACCAGCTCGCTCATGGCCGCCACGCTGCGCGAGACCTCGAAGCTGTCGCCATCCAGCGACACGAGGCTCACCTTGCGCGCGTCCTCCGGCGCTGCGGCCACATCCTGAGTCGTCGTGTCGGCCATACTTGTCCTCTGTTCTCGTGGTTCTTTTCCCCCTTTTGATCTCAATCGAACCAATCGAACCATTGCCCTCACGTTAAATTACGCCTCGTTGGATTCAAAATGAAGAAAAACCTCCGCGGCCTTTCCCACTAAACCAAGGTTTTATAAGGTTTTTATATATAATTTAGGCGAGGTGCAAAGCCCGAAAAGCACGGCTCCCCCTTTGCTCTGTGGGGACCGGCCGTTGATGGAAATGAGCCGCGAGTCTTTGGTTCCCAGTTCCAGCGCGTCAGCCAAAGCGCAGCCGCCGCCGCCAGGGCCGCCGTTCGCAGCGGCCGCCAAAGCAACAAACGAGCCGTCTTCGCTGCTGCTGGCGCCGCACGCCGCCTGCGTGAGCGTCGATGCGTCTGCGACACATGAGGCCGAGCCCTCCCCCGCTGCTGTGACCGTTGACGATGAAGCCCTGCGCTGTACCAAGGCGAACGCGGTCCGGAAGGACCTGCTCGCGTTCTACGAAGACACCAAGCAGACCCAGCACGTCAGCGAGATGACGCTGCGCATCGACACGGAATTGGAGCTGCTGAGACAGCAGTGCTTTGCAGAGCGCAACGCGCGCTGGCAGTTTGCCACACCCGAGGTGTACACATTCGTCCCGCGCGCCGACTGGATCTGGCACCCGCCGACGCTGATTACGCGAAGAGGAGTGAATGGCATCTTCGGCCGCGACGACGTTGGTCTCTTGAGCACCGAGAGAGACGAGCACAAGGAGTCGACCATGACCATGGCGAGCCATGCAGGCGGCAGCTTTGGAAAGACCAGCAAGGACACACCGCGCGGCGAATTCGCGCGCGACCGCCCGTGGCCCCCGCGTGAGTTCGCACTCAAGCCCGCGATCAAGCCCACGCGTGGGCGAGGCGGGAAGCGAAAAGCCGCCATTGTGGTGACGGAAGAGGAACCGATCGTGGCGAAAATGTGCAGCGCATGTCATACCCAGAGCACGTCCTTGTGGCGAACACGACTGGTCCCAGTGGAGAACGCGAAGTTATCTGGCAGTAATGGAGTGCCAAGTAGCATTGTACCAGCAGCAGCGATGACGATAGTGGCGAACGGCTTGGTGGCGCCAACTGATGCGCCTGCTGCTGTGCCCGGCACTCCGGCCATGCAGAAAGAGGTCCTCTGTATGACCTGCTACCTGAAGCTGGAGCGCATGGACCTCTTCGAGCGCAAGCGAGACGAGAAAAAACGACGCGAGCGAGAAGAGAAGGAGCGAGACGCTGCGGCTGCGCTACAGGAGAAGAAACGACTTCAGCAGCAGGTCCAGATGCTGCGCAAACAGCAGCAACAGCAAAAGCGGAAGCTGGCACAGGTCCATGCCGCGCCCGATGTCATAGCGACAGAGACCGCTCCAGTGTTCTCTGTAGTGGAGACGCATGCGCTGGAGAATGGCGAAAGTCACGAGTCGAGACGTAGCAAGGCGGCGGCAGATAGCAAGAAGGACAAGAAGAAAGGTCGGAAGGACAAGAAGAAGAAGAAAAAGAAACGCAGACATGCCGATGAATTGGACGACTCGGAGAGCGACTGCCTCACGCCCATGCCCTCGCCTTCGCAAATGGATGGCAAGTATGAGTACGCAGATCTGGCACCGCTGTCCTCCAGATCGGCGTCTTCCACGGGCTCTTTCAATCACGAACTGCCGCAGGAAGAGATCACGTCACTGCCTGAGCTTCCAGTCCAGCAACAGTCTGTACACGTGGAAGTTTCGACCTCCAGAAGCTCAAGCAGCAAGCGCAGCCGAGACTTGTCTCGCACCTCGTCCTCGAAACGGCGGAAGAACTCGAGTGCGTCTGTCGGTCCGACCACCAGCAGCCCGAAGGGGACTCAGACCAGCAGCAGCGCTCGAGCAGCTCGAGTGAAGGCAGTGCCAGTTCCAGCTCCTCCGACGGCCACGCTCGTGGTGGTGCCATCTGCCAACAAGAAGCGCGCTCGTACGAAGAAAGAAACAGCGCGCGAGCGGGAATTGCGCGCCAAGGGCCAATACTGTCCTGTGTGCAATGCGGTGTACGAAGACGATGACGAAAGCAGCTTTGTGTGCTGCGATTCGTGCGAGATGTGGGTGCACGCTGCCTGCGATCCGTCGCTGACTCCGTACGTTGCTATTGCTTTGCGTGTCGGCTGATGGACCTGGTGACTCATTGGATCGTGTTTGCCTGTTGTAGTGAACTGATTGCCTCGCTGGGCAGCTCCAATGAGAAGTACATTTGTCCATTGTGCGCAGGGAGATAATCGGAGCCGGAAGATCCAGACATAGAGATGCATTGCCTAGCGATGTTTCCTGCTGCTGCTGCTGGCGCTCACCAGAGATCTACTCGCCTTGAGCGAGACTCGCGCCGCTCAAGTATTTATTCGAGAAGAGAGCGAAGGCGAGAGAATCGACTGACGCAGTGCAGACGTAGAGGTGAACGAATCAATGAAGCGATGCTATTTGCTAGACCTCTTCTGCTGTGTTGCGGCGTCTCAGCGCTGAGTCGGACGAGGAGAGGCTCTCGTGGCTGGAGACCTGCATGCGCTGAGCCATCGCCCGCGCGCTCTCCTGCTTGACGTGCTCGCGTTCGCGCTGCACGTTGGCCTTGACTCGCGCCGGCATGGATGGAATCACAAACATGAGCCAGACCTTGAGCGCCAACAGCAAGTGCTCGAGCGCGAAGACGACCCAGACCTTGGCCGTGAGCGAGATGCCCGGGAAGAGACTCTCGATCTGCGTCGTGGTGAACGCGATGTGCAGGCAGTTGGTGAGCACGGCCACGACGCTCATGAACTGCAGCACCTGGAACCAGATACCGATGCCGCTGGCCTTGCGCGCGATGGGCCGCTGCTTGGCGTGGCACAGCTTGAACGCGTCTGTGCGCAGCACCACGAGGTTGTTGACCAGTGCGAGCAGCGGGGCGAGTGGGAAGGCCAGCGAGAAGAACGACACGTAGCCGATCTGGATGAGCATCTCGGTGTAGTCTTCGAACGTGTCGTATATGTCCAGCTCGGCCTCCTCCCACGCCTTGTCCGACGCCTGCTCGAGCCGCACACACTGCTCATGGATGAGCGCGTTGTTGTTCAAGATCTCGACCGAGGCCATGGACATGCGGTCGCCATGGCGTGGCAGTGTGACGTTGAAGACGTGAGACCTCTGAAACTGCGCGTTCGTGGCGCGCTTCTTGCGCTGGACCTGCAGCTTGCGCCTCAAAAACGGCACAAGCGTCTCCATGACGTTGGTCCAGAGCTGGCCTGCGACCATGAACGAGGCCAGCTGTACGGCCACGCGCACGAGGTTGTCACGGCGAGACGAGTTGGCGAACGCGTAGTAGTAGAGCGACGCGAAGACGTGCACGAAGCGGAAGGAGAAGACCTTGAGAATGAGATGGCTCTGGTACCGGGTCTCGGTCGGATGGTTCTCCCAGTTGTTCATCACACGCGCCAGCTTGGTGAAGATCTCGTCGAGCACCGGAATGAGCAGCCCATAGAGCATGGGCGTGATGAGGAAGTAGAACCAGAAGTCCCAGCTCAGACCGATGGACGACAGCTGCTTGAGGTTCTCGAGTGTGAGTCCATGATGCAGCTCAGCGATGACCTCCTTGGCCAGTGCCGCGGCTCGGGCCTTGACCTCGATCGACTTTTGCTCCAGCCGATCGCGTGTCGTGAACGCCAAGTACGTGAGTGCGACCACGACTGCGATGCTCACGAACACGCACGGGATCGTGGCCAGATACTTGAGGTAGCGCTTCCAGGCCGGATACCGCTTGGTCGTGGCGTCGCTCAGGGCTGGATCGCCGTAGAACTCGGGCCGAGCGATCTCGACGTCTTCGTAGCCGAGCGTACCCCAGCGGTAGGACATCGTCGATGCCCGCCGCTTCCACGCGATCAGGAATGCAGACGTCCAGAGCGCCATGAAGATGGCGTACCACGGAGCCACAGGGTCGTCCAGCGTCTTGCGCTGGACCTGTGAGATGAATACAAGCAGCCCCACGACACTGGGCATGAGCAGCCATCGGGTGTACAGCTCCATCCACGCAAAGTAGAACGCGATCTTCTCGCCAAAGTACTGCGCCACCTGGTCGATCGGCTGCGTGAGCGCTTGGCGCACGACTCGACCTGCGCACGTGTTGGCAGAGCCACTGCTAGGCTGCGGCGGATAGCGTTTAGATGCAGTTGGATCGGTCGCATGTGTTGAGGGCTGGCACCAGTAGGTGACCCACTGCCGCCTCAAGAACGCCAGGTCGTCGTCCTTGTGCAGTGGGAACATTTGCACCACGTACTTGCTCTTGAGCGGACAGAACTCGTTCAGTCCGGCGCCGATGCCGTCGGCCGTAAGCAGCGCATGCACGATACTCTGCTTCTCCGAGTCGATGAAGCGCACGCCGTCGATGGCCTCGTCAAAGTCGGCGAAGGTCGTGCGCAGCTCGCAGGAAAACTCCATCCAGATCTGGTCGAACTTGCGCATCTTGCGCATGCTCATGTGCTCAGCGCCCATCTCGAGTACACGCTGTGGGGCCTTGACCTTGAGCAGCGTCTGCTTGCCGTCCATGGACAGCAGCCGCTTGACCTGCAGCCCCGTGCGCGTGATGCGCTGGATGATGAGATTGCGAGCTCTCGCTGGATCGTGGGGCTGCTTTTTGCCTGAGAGCTGCTGCTTGGACTCGGCCCTCGCATTCGACGCCAAGCCCAAGTCGCTCGTCTGTGGCTCAATCTGCACCGCGTCGTGAGCAGCAGACGCTGTTGTTGGCAGGTCGAGACACTCCTCGTACTTGGACGGCTTGAGCAAAATAGCGAAATCGAACTCGTTCTCGCCGCGTGAGAGATCTCCGATGCGATCAATGCCGTTGGCATCCTCATCGCCAGCTCCAGAGCCGTTGCGATCTCTCTGACCTCGCTGATCCGATGAAGACGTACTACGCATGGAGTCCACGGACGGAAGGGTTTCGCTCTCTGTCGTTGGGCTTTTGACGCCTTGCGTAGCTGGCTGAGCGGGAGCTCCTTCTGCTGGTTGGTTTGGATCCTGTCGGAAGAAAAGGCGCCCAGGCAGCCCAGAAGGCAACGGAGCTTGGATGGCAGGTGACTGTTGTTTGCGACTACGCAGTGTGAATGAAGGCACAGGACGCATAAGGCTATGTCGAGAACCAATCGTCTCTTGACTGGCGCTCGCTCTGGTATCTGTCGGTACTGCTTCTGCTAATGTAGCGGACCCCTTGCCGACGGACTTTCGACGACGGAACTCATTGCTCTCGAGACTCGACTCATGCTGCTGCGGAGGTGTGTACATTTGCTGCGTCTGGAGTGCACTCACAGAGGGAATCGGTCGTTCCGCTGCAGCTTGCTCAATGGCGTCGGAGCCGTCACGTTGGTTATCGTTCAGCGCTGAAGCTCTGGAAACAGCTGAAAGCACATGTCTTCGAGAAGCAGCAGCTTTGCGCTGAGCACCAGTGCCTACGCCCAGAGCCTCACTCACAGCTGCTGCAGCCGATAAAGATGGCTCCATGGGGAATGGCTACTTGGCGTCGTTTCGTTTGCGTACCGATGACCCAAATACCCATTGTGATTAACCTATATAAGTATATTGCCCAATTAGGTTTTTTTGTCCATGAATCTGTGACGTGTGATAAGCATTCAGTTAACAGCCGGAGCCGCCAACAATCACGTAGCAAGGCGACACAATGGCCAGGAGACTGAGCACCAAGACCCAGACAAAGCCGAAGACGTAGAGTATGACCACAAAGAGCGCCCAGCGTGGAGATAGCTCATGCTTGAGCGCCTCGAGTTCCGCGGGCCCACGCGGCAGCATCCGCGTCACGAACAGCATCGGCACTAGTGAGATTACGCTCGTGAGCAGTGTGAGCTTCCAGACGCCGTCATAGTTGTGAGCTTCCAGATCTGGCAGCTCGACGGGCCAGATAGGCAGCATCATGTTCGAAATGGTGTGCGCGAACGCATGCGCGAGGTTCGTGATGCTCGTGAGCAGCGCAAACGCCACGCCTTCCTGGTTCTCGGGACACACTGTGACGAACATGATGGCCAGCGGCAGGTACTGGAAGCCCTTGGCAAAGGAAATCACTGCGACATCGCCGACAGAAAACCAGAACGCAGGGATGCCGAGCGCCTCGTTGACGTTCCAGACCAACAACACGTTGAGGCATGAGAACAGCGAGATCACAATGCCCGTGACAAAGTACACGTGATGCCACGGGTTTTCGAACCGCTCCATGATGTGGTAGCGGTACATGTAGATTGCCGCGAACGTGACACTGGCTCCAATGGCGGACATGGCGCCGTACTCGAAGGCATCGAAGTTAAATGCAGCTTTCAAATAGTTGCCCCAGGCCGAATTGTGCACAAGGAACGCGTTGAAGAAGGCCAGAAAGCACACTGGCTGCCACGTCGCACGCCGCTGAAGCATGAGCCAAAGCGCTGCGATTTGCTGGCGCATGGGAGCGACCTTAGTGATAATGGGCTCCTCCATCACGCAGATGCACGGGATGACCGTGAACAGCGGCAGAATGGCGAGCAGTCGGAAGAGCTCGCTCATGCTGAGTCCGAAGCCCCACTCGCTGGCGTTACTGAGCAGTGCTCCACCCCAGAAGCCAACCATCTCGCTGATGAAGCGGCAGATGTAGACCTCGGACTGCACTTGACCAGCGTAGCTCTCCTGCTTGGTCAGCACGCGGTTCGCTACGAGTGCGTCACTCATGACGTCGGCCATGACGATGCCAATCATAGCGCCCAATAGCAGCAGCGTGAAAGACACGACGCCCAGCAATTCGTCCATTGCGTAGAGAGTGAAGTGGAAGAACGAGCTGATGAGACATCCAATGAGCATGAAGGGCTTGAAGCGGTGGCCGTGCACAGGAAAGTTGTCCGGGAGGATGCCGAAGCACACCTTGAACGCCCAGGGCAGCGACCTGGCCACGAGAATCGTACTCAGCTGCGCATCTGTGGCTCCAACTGTGCGCGGGAAATACTCAATGTACGCTCTCGGGAAGGACACGAGCAGGCCCGTGTAGATGTACGTGACAGGGATGGCCACTGTGGACGCCGCCCAGAGCGACTTGCATTTGGACGCACCATCGACCCAGCGCTTGTCTTCACAGGTCAGATCCTTAAATTCCACGTAGCAGGTCGTGCTGGCGTCAGCAGACGGCATCTCTGCTACCTTGGCCCTCGACTGCCGCATGCTGGTCATCACGTTTAATGCTGCCCCAAAGGTCGCTTACAGTTGGATCCTGGTCCTAATCTGGTGTGGTCAACACTACAAACTCCCGATTACGTCGAGGGCGACGTGGCTGTAAAGTTTACACGCTAGATTGCGTAGGTGCATGTTTACACTAACGTGTATCATTCGTCCACGTATGTTTAAAACACACCGTGGATCGGTCTCCTCACAACCAAAGCACAAGCCACGAAGAAACCCCCAAGAGAATGACCGGCGCCATCAAGAAGAACGCGCTGAGCGCACTGAGCAGCCGCAAGACAGACGGCAAGGGCCTGCGCGTGGCCATCGTGCACGCCAAGTGGAATACCGAGATCGTGGGCTCGCTGGTGGCCGGCTGCAAGAAGGAACTGCTCGAGTCGGGCGTGGCCGAGCACGACATCGTGGTGCTCGAGGTCTCGGGCTCGTACGAGCTGCCGTACGCTGCCAGCCGCGTGATCACGTCGCAGAAGATTGATGCTGTGGTCTGCGTCGGCTGCCTGATCAAGGGCGACACCATGCACTTTGAGTACATCTGCGAGGCCGTCTCGCAGGGCATCATGAAGGTGCAGCTGGACACGCATGTGCCCGTGCTCTTTGGTGTGCTCACGGTGCTCAACGAGCAGCAGGCCAAGGACCGCGCCGGCCTCGGCGAGCACGGCCACAACCACGGCGTCGAGTGGGCGCAGACCGCGATCGAGATGGCCCGCCTGCGCGAGGCCACGACCCCTGGCGGTTGCCCCATGCGTCTGCCCGAGAAGTCGCCGTACCACGACATGGCGGCCTGCCCGTTCTTCACGGCCTCGGCCTGGCTGCACGTGCTCACGATCTCGGCGCTGGGCTTTGCCGTTTCGGCCGCGCTCAAGAAGCTGCAGTAAGTAGGAATGCATAAATCACCGGAATGGATCATCACTAGTTCATCCTACGAGTTGTTATGACCTCGTGCATCAGCCATTTTTAGAACCCGATGCGCACTTTGTTCATAGGCGCAGCGACACGCGCGCTTGAATTGCTGCCGGAACTCCATTGCGAGCCATTGCTCTTCACAGATCGGTCGCTATTGGGACACAGAGACACACGTCAGGCTGAGCCCACAAATCCAATGCAGCGTTCGTAATACCTCTTATCGCTGCGAGCCGACATGGGTCGAGGCAGACCGCCATAGTCCAGAGACGTGGCTTGACTGGTGCGAGCGGCAGCGATACGGCCGGGCGGCATGGTCGGGATGTGGAGCCCGTGCTCACGCACCACCACATTGAGCGAGTCGCTGATCTCCGGGAACTCGTTGGCCAGCTGGCCCAATGTGAAGAGCAGACTGTGGGCCATCTCCTTAAGCTCGTGAGTCTCGAGCACGACCTGCTCTTTGGTCTTGGCGCTGCCTGTGAACTTTTGGTGCTCGCGCACCTGCCGGTCCAGCTTCTTCACGACCTTGCCCCACTTGACGCGCTCGGCCAGCAGCTCCTTCTCGACCTGCTGCAGAGCGGTCTCCAGCTGCGCCACGTTCTCGCGCGCAAACTGCTTGTGGGTCTCGATCTCGTTCAGCCGGTTCTGCTCGCTCTCGAGGTCCATCTCGATGCGTGTGAGCTCCTTCTTCTTCTTGAAGAACGTGTCCTCGGCCTGCTTCACCTGGTCTTCCAGCGCCACCATCTTCATGGCGTCGTCGCCGGCGATATCGGCACGGTGGAAGCTCTTGCGGTACTCCGAGTTGCGCTCCTCTAGGTGCTCGAGCGTCTTCTTCAGCGCACGGACTTCCTTCTCAGCGATGCGGATCTTGTCGTCGAGGTCGTCGCCTTCGCGCTGGAGCTCTTCACGCCGCTGAGCAGCCTTGATCACGTAGTACGCCTGACTCCGCTCCTCGCCGTTCGCGTCCTCGCTGCCGTAGCCGCTCATCTTGCACAGCGTCTCGAACTTGGCCTGCAACTTCTTCACGCGGTTGTCACGCTCTGCGAGCTCGACCGAGACCTTGTGTCGCTCGTCCTCGATCGTCTTGTTGACCGCGCGTTGGATCTCGCGGTGCATCGCGATCTCTTTCTTGCGCTCCTCCATGGACTTCTTCAGCTGAAAATCGCGGTTCTCAAGCGAGAACACTTCGTCCGTGCGCATGTTGAGGATCTCCTTGAGCCGCTTGACCTCGAGCGACTGCAGATCGTGCTGCACCAGCAGCTCTTCCTTCTCCTTCAGCGTCTGCTTGAGCGAGCTCGCACAGCTTTCGTTCTCGAGCTCTACTTCACCGATCTTGGCTAGGATCTCCTCCTTCTGCTTGATCAGGCCGCGCTTTACACGGTCTTGACCGCGTCGCTCTTCTTCTAGCTTCTTGCACTGCGTCTGTAGCATCGTTTCCTCCGCTCGCACACGATCGAGCTCCATCTGCAGCACCTGGATCTGGGCCTGTAGCACTTTGGTCTCCTCGGCGCTGCGTTCGCCACTGGCGCGGGCCACTTTGCGCTCCATCTGCTGGATCTGGAACTCGCCATTGTACACCAACTCCTGCTGACGGAGAGTCTGCTGGTCCAGCTGCTTGAGCTTGGTGCGCAGATTCTGCGACGCGGCTTTCACTCCGGAGATCTCGGCGATCAGTCCAGCTTCCTTCTGCCGCAGATTGAACAGCGTCTGGCTCGTGCGGAACATTTGCTCCTTCTGCAGTGTGATGTCCTTCTCCATGCGCTTCAACTCGCTCTCCATGGTGGCGAGATCTTCCTCGGCCTGCTTGGCCAGCGTCTCCGAGTCGGCCTTGGAGTTCAGACAGACCTCGAGCGCTTTCTTCGTACTCTTGTACCGGGCACGCGAATTCTCCAGGTCCTGCTTCATGGACTCGAGATGCGCGTTCTTGTTGGTGTTGTGCGACCGTTGCTGGTTCAGATGCGTGACAGCAGCCGCGAGTTGGTTCTTCAGGATCTCGACTTGGTCTCTGAACTCTTGCAACCTCGCCATGGTCTGCTGCAGATCCTGCTGCACTCTGGACTGCTGTCGCTCCTTACCGCTGATCTTGTTCTGCACATCCGAGTTCTCCTGCTCCTGCAGCTTCAGTCGGTTTTTCTGCTCGCCCAGCATGTCTTTCTTGGCCTGCAGACCTTGACGCGCGATTGCGTACTGCTCACTGGCAGCTGCGATCTCGTCGTCGCGACGCTTCATGGCCTCGATCGTGTCCTGCCATTGACGAACAAGCTTCTGGCGCTCGTCATGCAGCTGGCGGAACTCTTCTGCGGTCTTGTCTAACTCAATCTGCTTGGCCTGAGTCTCCGTGGCTTCGTCATCCAACGTACGCTTGTGCTGCTGCAGCGCCTTGGTCAGCTTCTCGATCTCGAGCGACAGCTCTTTGATTCTGCTTTCGTCGGCGCGGCGATACCGCTCGAGCGCCATGGCGTCCTCCTCCTTCTGCTTGGCCGCCATGGCCCACTGCTCCATCTCGTCCTGGTTCCAGTTCATCTGAAGCTTGAACTTGTCCATCTCCTCGTTGCCTTTGAACAAGAAGTTCTGGATCGTGTTGAGCTTGGACTCGAGGTCTGTGCACTCGGCGTCGAGCTTGCGCATCTCCTGCGCCATGCGGCCGATCTCGCGCTCGGCCAGCTGCTTCATATGCTCCTCGCTCTGCACCTCTTTGAGCTTAGCGTTGTGCAGTTCCTGCGTGTGCAGCAGCTCCTGCTTGACGTTTTTCAAATGCTCTGTCATGATCTCCACGCGCGACGTGTGCTCGGCGATCTCTGTCTTGAGCTCCTGGAACCGCTTCTCCTTGGCGCGGATTTGCTGGTGCAGCTGCTTGTTGCGGTCGTCGGCAAACAGAGGCAGGTCGTCGATGCCTGAAGGGATCGGTCGTGCATTACCTGCTGCAATACCTAGCGTAGAAGCATCGCCCAACCGGTCGCGGTCTTCATCTTCGTCCCCGTCATCTTCGTTCTGCTGGCCGCTCTGCTTCTTGCCATCTGAGCGATTCCAGCTGTAATGCGATTGCTGCTGCTCGTCGTCGTTGTCTTGTCCCTCCGTCGCATCGTTCGCAGCTGAGGCTTGGCTGCCAAACTTGCGCTTCCAGGTCGAGACTTGCGCACCAGCGGATTCGTCCGCGGCGTTGTTGGCGTCCCACTCTACGCCCACGAATCGCTCCGCCAACTCCTGTTCTAAGCTCAGAGCCTCTGCGTACTGCTGCTGAGGCTCTCCGTCCAGCGCTGCATCGTCCTCGTGGTCTTCCATGAGCTGCTACTCCAGCGCAAGAGGCCGATTAAGGCCATGCCGGATTTATGGATCCGTTTCATTTCCTGAATCGGGCAGGATCCGTTAAGTTCGGTTATGAACCTGCCGCCCTGGGGTTTATCTTCAGATTCTACTGTGTACCACGCATTTGTGTTGCTCCATGCAGCTGAAGGGGCTTCATACCAATACACCAAGGACTCTGGTGGATGAGTGTACTTGCAGAGAAAAGGCGCCGGCTCCAGTTGCGTATTCTCGTTCCATCCATTTTTCCTCTGTGATCCCACATTAAGTACGCATGCTGATGTTGAACTTTGAACTTTCCGGGCAAACGAACGCGCGTTTTGATTGGCGGCACGGTTTGACTGACGCGTGCGTGTCACCAGCTGCGATTGCTCCAGTGTGGTTGCTTGGAGAGCTCCTGGAACGATGGACGTCATTCCTCGACTTTCTCTCAAGCCCCGAAGCAGAAGCCCAAGACCACCAGCAAGCGCCATGTCGGACGCCGTAATGCACAGCAGCGCCGAGCAGCTGCACGACCTGTGCGTGAAGGAGCTGGACGACTGGAAGGCCCAGGAGGAGGCCGCCGACCTCATGGTGCCGCTCATCGGCCGACTCTACCGCCAGAGCAATGTGATCACCATGCTCTTCGGCAAGGGTCTTGTGCACAAGAACAGTATTGACATCATCAAGCACCACCTGTACGTCTGCAAGTACGTGGGCAAGCGCATGATGCCAACCGACACGCTGATCGTGCTCTCGGCCGTGACCAACTACGCACCCTTTGCCTCGGGCATGCGCATCGATCTCGGCCGCACGCTGCTGCTCGTGGAAGCCTACGTGCGCGCTGTGCAGCAAGAGAGCTCGGAAGAGGGCAAGGAAGCCAAGACCAAGGTGCTTGGTCAGCTGCTTAACAGCAAGATGGCGCACTTGACTCCTTCGCCACGCAATGCCATGACCAAGCCCAGCGATGTCATCCTGTACGGTTTTGGTCGTATTGGACGTCTGCTGGCTCGTCTACTGATCGAGAAGAGCGGTCCCGGTGTGAAGCTCATGCTGCGCGCCATTGTCGTGCGCAAGGGCTCCAAGGAAGACCTGGTCAAGCGTGCCAGTCTTCTGCGTCGCGACTCGGTGCACGGATCGTTCCAGGGCGCGATCCGCTTCAACGAGGAAGCCAACGCCATCATCGCTAACGGCAATCTCATCCAGATCATCTACTCGGACGGCCCGGACAAGTGCGACTACACACAGTACGGCATCAATGACGCCGTGGTGATCGACAACACGGGCAAGTGGCGTGATGCCGAAGGTCTTGGTCTGCATCTCAAGTCACCTGGTGTGTCCAAGGTCATTCTCACGGCCCCAGCCAAGGGCAACGTGCCCACCATCGTGGCTGGCGTAAACGACCACGACATCTCGCCCAGCGAAAACATCTACTCGGCGGCTTCGTGCACCACGAACGCCATCGCACCATCGCTTCTGGCGCTGGACCAGAAGTACGGCATCATTGGTGGCCACATTGAGACCGTGCACTCGTTCACGAACGACCAGAATCTGATTGATAACTACCACAGCAAGGAGCGTCGCGGTCGCAGTGCTGTGCTCAACATGGTCATCACTGAGACGGGCGCGGCGGCGGCCGTGGTCAAATGCCTGCCCTCGCTCAAGGACAAGCTCACGGCTAATGCCATCCGTGTGCCCACGCCCAATGTCTCGCTGGCGATTCTGAACGTGCAGCTGGACCCCGAGCGATCGCAGGGCCTGACTGTCAAGGACGTGAACTCGTATCTGTCCAAGATCTCGCTCAACTCGCCTCTCCAAAACCAGATCGATTTCTCCAACTCAGCCGAAGCCGCGTCGTCGGATTTCGTCGGCAGTCGATCCTCGGGAACTATTGATGGCAAAGCCACGATTGTGAGCGGCAACAAGGTCATTCTCTATGTCTGGTACGACAACGAGTTCGGCTACTCGTGCCAAGTCGTGCGTGTGCTGCAGCGACTCAAGGGCATTGTCCATCCGCAGTTCCCAGACCAGTCGCAGGTCGACGACATTGATCGCGCGCTGAGTTGGACGGTGGATGAATAGAATGAGAGAGGAGGATTCCTGTCTAATCCCATCGCCTAGATGTAAATGCATGCAATGAAATTTATGAGCCAGACCTGAATTGCTCCATCGTGTCGTTTCACTTCGCAAGTAGTAAATATAGGAGAGTCCACAGTGTAAGAGAGAGAACGAACGCCTGACTGCATAGAGAATGCCCGAGGCGTGGATCCCTGTAGCTCCACCTGCCCACAGAGGAAGCAGCATGAGCACCCTTCCGCTGCATGATCGAGCGCACTCGATACCAACGACAGAGGCTTCGACATGGACTGAAGAGGGTGTGCCAGGCCGCTATGTCTCCCCAGGAGGCTTGTTTCGGAAACGCAGTGATCTTGTGCGTGATTTTGGCTCCATCACGCGAGCGACACACTCCGAATCGCCGCAAGGCTCGCACAGATCGAGTTCGTCTATGACCAGTAAAAGTCACGACAAAGTAGTCCCTGTCACTGCTCCCTCCTCCAAACCCAAGAACAACCAGTACTTTGTGGAGACTTTCGACTACAACACACCGACGAAATCGCTGAGAAAGCTCGTTCTTTCACCAACGTCGCAACAGCCAGCACCTGCGCTGAGCGATTCTACTTCGGAGCTGCGAGAGATCCAGCAATCTGTGCAGCGACTGCGCTCGCAACGTACGCATGTGGAGCATCTTCGCCAGGAAAACGAGCGACTTGAGACCATGACGCTAGCTCAAAAGAGCGAGATCGAACGGCTTCGGTACGATTTGAGTTCAATGCGTGGCGTCGAACAGGAAAACGTTGGTCTCTTGCAGAGTTTTAAGCTCTTGGAAGAGCGATTGCAAGCGCTTGAGCAAACTTGCCATGACCAGAGGTACGAAATCAAGGCATTACGAGAGAAGAAAGCTGCCGCTGAACAAGAACGTGAGCGCGTTCGGAGCGCACTCGAAGAGCTTCATCAGGAACAGGATGAGCAAAGCAAGGCCTACCAGGCCAAGCAGAACACGCTATTTGACCGGATCAAGCATCTGGAACGAGAAACCTCCAAATACAAAGATATTCAAGGCCGATTTGATGCCGAGTGGAACGACCGCCTGCACGCATCACAAGCCCAAAATGAAGCAAAGCACCAGCAGGAGCTCAATCGTTTGGAGCAGGAAAAGCGCCAAGCTCTTCAGAGCGTAAGTTCTCTTGAAAGGCAAGTACAAACGCTCTTAGCGACGACGGTGCGACAGACGACGATGATCGAAGAGTGCGATCGTGCTTTGTCCGAAACGCGCTCGAATCAATCGCAAGCAAAGAGCAGCTATCAAGAGCAGTTGCAGCGCAACGAGCAGCTGCAGGAACGCATTCAGAGACTGGAGACTCAACTAGCAACTGTGCAATCAACTGCCACAAATGATCGTGAGTACTGGGAGAAGACCAAAATGGAGTTTGAAAGCAAACTGGCCAAACGCAAAGATCGGATCGACGTCTTGCTGGTGGCACTACAACAAAAAGAAAAAGAGCTCGACGCGACTAAGCTGGATTATCAAATGCACGACCGAAATCGCGTGAATTCAGAAGAGGTGCGCAGTTCTTTTTGCAGGTCCAAATGCCATGTGCTTTTTGCCTAAAGCGTGATTGCGGCTTGTTTCAATCGTGACACAGTTAAACAACGAGCTTCAGCGCCGAGTGAAGAACCTTCAGAGTGAGATTGCAGAGTTTCATCTAGCGCTATCGGTAAGTCGATGACGATCAATGCTGATTTCAGCCAGAATGGTTCAACCAAGCACTGCGTGCTGCACAGGACGTGACAGACGAGAAAACAATTTTGAGCGACCAAGTGATGACCTTGCAAGGTGCGCGCTTGGTGACGATTGATATGCACAACATTCACAATTTGTTGTCGACTGCAGAGCAACTAGATTCCGAAAGGAAAGACCGGTCTCGATGGGCCACAGCTCGACTGAAGCTACTGGCCGAATTCTGCGACGAAGAGAATAAGCTTCATTCTGTGCTTCACCATTGCTCATCTATTGACGACATGTCACTTTCAGTCAGCGAACAGGACGAACTTCATAGTGGATCAATCGTGTATGGATAAAACAACAATCAAGTTTGAAAGAATAGAATTAAGTTGAATCATATCGACTTACTTTCATCGCGTGCCTCCCGCCACACGATTTCGAGATTTCAGTCCACTAATAATAAGAGACTGCACATATACTCTTGCAGCCTGCAACGGTTGGATCATTCCCACTGCCACAGAGAACACACAATAAATGGGTACATTACTATCACGACTACGCACACCCATGACCGCCAGCAGCAGTGAAGATCACGAAGACTTATTTACCTGGTCCGTGTTGGTCAATGGAGCATATTGCTGCTTTCCACTGTTAAGCCGGTGACGAACCATGTTCTTCAACTCGACAACCTTGTCGTCTTCGTCGAACTTCATTTTCATCTTGTCGCCAGTAAGCTCGGGGGCCTTGTAACGCTTCAGAAGAAGGGACGAAACAACGACCGAGACCGAGGAGAAGGCCATGGCAAGACCGGCACATGCGGGTGGCATAGTTGAGTGCAAAACAGGGAAAAATATTCCTGCTGCCAACGGGATCCCGACAAAATTGTAGGCGACTGAGAAAAAGAAGTTGAGCCGGATTCGGTTGAATACGACGCGAGCAAGATCCAAAGCAACAACCACATCGGTTAGGTTGCTTTTCACCAGAACCATATCAGCTTCAGCTTTCGCAATTTGCGTTCCGGCACCAATGGCCATACCCACATCAGCTTGAGCGAGAGCCGGAGCATCGTTAATACCATCACCAACCATGCAAACAACGCGCTTGCGGCCGGTTTCAGGATTGACACGATCTTGGAGTGCCTTAATTTGAGCAGCTTTCTGGCCAGGAAGAGCAACAGCCTTGACGTGATCAATACCCATAATTCTGGCCACCGAACTGGCGGTGCGAATATTATCGCCGGTGATCAACCACACATCAAGACCGATGGACTTCAAGTGTCGAATCACAGCCTTTGCTTCCCGACGAGGCGTATCAGCCAAGGCAATAACTCCAATTAGCTTGCGGTCGATGCAGACACAAACCACAGTCTTGCCCTCCATTTCCAGATCATGCATTTGGGCACGAATTTGAGGACCAATGTCGATTTTCTTTTCTTCACAGTACTCTGGGTTACCCACAAGCACATTTACGTCAGGACCTGCTGCTTTTTCTTGGTATCGTGGAACAAGACCTTCAATGCCACGGCCAGGGATCACATGGACCTGGGTAGGCTCCTGAAGCTGGAGTTTCTCTTGCTCAGAAGCAGTCTTGACAATAGCTTTGCCAAGTACGTGCTCGCTAACGCACTCCAACGAGGCTCCATAATACAGCAGATCGCGTGGCGTGTAGGCACGATCCGAGATAACAACATCAGTTACTGATGGGTGGCCAACAGTAAGAGTGCCGGTCTTGTCGAAGACAACCGTATCAGCGTAGCGAGCAAGCTCCAATGCACGACCACCCTTGATCAAAATACCCTTCTTCGCTCCAACACCGCAGCCAACCATTACAGCCGTCGGGGTTGCGAGTCCCAGAGCGCACGGGCATGCGATCACAACAACCGAAATCGCGAACAAGATGGAAATGAAGAAGTCATTCTTGTGTCCTTCTTCAGCGCTCATTCCCAGTTCAAATCTCCATTGGTGCGGAATCGTGTCGGTGATCAGGAGTGTGTACCACGTGAGAAACGTCAGCACCGAGACACCAAGCACAAACGGAGCAAACACTGACGCCAATCGGTCTGCATAAGCTTGAATTGGAGCCTTGTGAAGTTGCGCATCTTCAATCAAACTGCAAATCTGGGATAGCGTACTACTCTCGCCGCCGAAGCAACTCGATTCAATCACCAACGTTCCTTGCTGGTTGATAGTCGATCCAAAGACGTAATCTCCCGGGTTTTTGGTCACAGGCATTGACTCACCAGTCAGCATTGACTCGTCACAGGAGCTGGATCCTGACTTAATGATGCCGTCTGTGGGGATATTAGAACCTGGTGTCACACGCAGTTTGTCTCCGCGTTGCACGAGCTCGATCGCAATCTCACGATCGGATTCACCTGGAACAATGAGCAAAGCTGTCTTTGGCTGTAGCTTGGCCAACTCGGACAATGCACCTGCCGTCTTGCCCTTCGCAACCGATTCCATGTACTTGCCCAATGTCACAAAAGTAAGCAGCATAGCAGATGATTCAAAGAAATGGTGGCCATGAAAGTCCGGATTGATACCCGAGCCAATGAACGACACCAAACTGTACAGGTACGAAGCGGTGGTGCCCACAATGATCAAGAAATCCATGCCCATCATACCGTGCTGTAGTCCCTTATAGGCAGCGACGTAATAGCGCTTGCCGACCCAAAATTGAACTGGTGTAGCCAGCAAGAACATCAGCAGCATCTTCAGGTTGATCGCATTGTATACTGGCGTCATCAAAAAGTGGTGCACCGCCGGAATGTATCCAAGAACCATGTGAAGCATCGTGGCTGGGAATGAAAAGATCAACGCCGTCACGAGCAGCTTCTTCCACTTCTTCACCTCTTTCTTGCTCAGCGCGTCTTGATCCACGCTGCCACAGACGATCTCAGCGCTGTAGCCAAGCGATGTGATGCACTCAATGACATCGCGAGCGCCGGTCTTGGACAACTGCTGAAGATGTACATGCGCCTTGTTGAGTGGCAAATTGACGTCGACCTTGCTCACGCCAGGCAGGGCTCCAACAGCACGTTCGACCTTTCCAACGCAAGCGGCACAACTCATGCCGGTCACGGTAAACTTGAGCTCAATTGAGTCTTCGTCGCCGGCTTCAACAATGTGTGAGAACGTAGCTTCGTAGCCAGCATCCTGGATGCATTTGGTAAGTTCCACGCGCTCGTTCTTCAGGATGTCGCGGTCAAACACAACCTCAGCCTTCTGGCTAATGAGACCGACGCGGCAGTCGAGCACGCCTTCTTTCTTGCGCAGCAGATCCTCGATCGATTTCACACAGGCTGCGCAGCTCATGCCTTCGACCTTGAAGAAGGCATGCGGGTGACGTTGCGCACTCGAGTCCTCCATCTGCAGTACAACATCGCTGCGCTCCTTTTCTACTTCAGCTTGTCGCTGGGCTTGTCGCTTGATCTCCTTGGCCTTGGCCGAATCGTAGGCACTGGCAGTAAAGCCCACACAGTCGACCATGTCAATGAGCTCTTCGATCGTCGCGCTTCCTTCGTGTGTGAGCGTCACCGTCGCACGTCGCTTTTCGAACTCCACGACAGCCATAAGCACGCCGTCGACACTGCGCAGCGCGTTCTCAACCGTCGTGCCGCAGTTCTTCTGGCACATCATGCCTTCGACGAGCAACGAGATCACGAGCGGACTGCTCGGCTTCTCGTCGTCCGAGTTCTCGCTCAGTTCTGCGCCAAAGCCAACGCACTCGACCGCATCGACTAGTGTCTCGACTGAGACGCGCGCCTCGCGCCGACAGACCACGCGCGCACTGTGCGTCTCAAAGGAAACCACGGCCGAGTCGACGCCGGGCACGTTGCGCAGCGCCGACTGCACGGTGGTGCCACAGTTCTTCATGCACATCATGCCATCGATAGACAGCTCGAAGACGTCGACCGCCTTGGCCTGCGTTCGCTCCCCAGAGGCCGCTGGCTCCGAGGCGAAGGCTGCCGCCGTCATGCTGCCTTTCACTTGCTTTTGAGAGTGAGGCCGCTGCAGCAAAAACAGAGGAAGGGAAAGTTGCTGCTTGAGGGGGTTTCAGGTGCAAGATGACGGGAGCTTCCAGTGCTGAGCAGATGGGTTTGGGGAACCCAGACTGGGGGAGCGAGGCTGACCCCAGCAGACCCAGATGGCGACCACCTGCTTTTGTTGCTGCTCGATTGGACGACTGTCCAGTCGTTACCGGAGAGTTATCAGTGTCGGTTTAAGATCATTGAGGCTCTAGGAAAGATCGCTTCATGCAGCAAGCACGCGTTAGCATTCCGCTGAACTGCAGTACAGTATTACCAAGAGATGCCCATGGCTGAGGTGGGACATTCAGTCATCGTGTGGTTCCAGTGGGTCGTCTCTCCGAACTGGCATGCTGCGATGTGATTGGACCGAGCCACACACTCAGCCGCCAGAAACGTGAGGATGGAGGTAGTAGCTCCTCAAGTCGATGGCTGTGAAGCTCTTGGTCACACGAGCAGACGAGAGACATGTGCTGATGGCTTGTGTGTTTGGCGCATTATCTACTGTACTGTACAGGCTTCCCTGTTCTAAGGAGAGAAGATACTGGAGGAGTGATCCGTCGAGATCTGGGACCACATATCGTCAGACGCCATCAGCGTCGAATCCATGCTCATCTTGCGCTGCTGCTTCTGCAGGAACGCGACCGAGGGCGTAATTGACACCACCGAAACGCGCTTCTTTCGGTTTCGCTTCTTCTGACTCTTGGTTACAGTGGAAGCAGATGGCGTAGAGGACGAAGAAGTCGCTGGCGCCAGTGCTATTGTTGATGGCGTCGCTTCGATTGCTGGCTTTGTCTTGCGCTGCTTGTTCTTCTTGCTACGCTTGGTGGCTGGCTCCGCGAGCGCTGGAGCTTGTGCTGCGGCCTTGCGCTTCTTGCATTTGTTGGATTCAGCCGCGACTGGGGCTAAAGCTTCCTCCGTGGGCTGCCCACTGACCTTTGATGCTGAGGCAGGTCGTTTACGCTTCGAGACAACGGGGATTAGCTCGATAACTCCGAGTTGCTCGGCACATTGGGAGACGTGGTCCTCCATATCCGGGGCTGTGAGCAGCTGCGTCTGCTCGCAAGCCTGACACACGTCCAGTCTGCGTATGTTCAGAGAGCATTCCTTGCGATGCGCCTTGAGCTTTGCATCGGACTCGAAGCCCTCGAAGCACAGATTGCATTTGGGCGTCGGCGGGACGTGGACGTCTAGGATGTTCATGATGCTGTCCAAATTAAACTCCGACTCACTCTGTTGCTGTCTGATGCGCTTCATGAGCTCATCGTAGATGTGGATGAGCACGAGCGCATCAGCCGCAGCGTAGTGCAGCTGACTGAAGGTCAGTGGACGGCGGTTCCAGTTGGACGTCTGCTGGGTCTTGGTCAAACGCCGCTGAAGATACAGGAACACAAGCTTCTGCAGACTGATCGGGTAATGCGCGCCGCCCAATGAAATCGACAGGTCGTTCACTTCGAGCACGTTTTTGGCCACAGTGAAGCATGACGCCTTGGGATACGACTGCGCTAATTCCTACTCAGCCAAGCACAGTGTTAGCCCAATGCTATTCCAATTTGCGCAGCCTAACAATGGCAATGCGTACCTTGAGATCATTGTAGAAGCCTTGGCCGAGCTTGACGATCTTCTTGGACAAGAAAAGAGCCGAGAGGGAGAGGTTGTACACCTTGGCAGGCAGCTTGATCAGGTCCAGCACGAATACCTCCTCTTTGAGCTTGGCATCACGCACAGCGATCTGCAGCAGGCTGCATGGATTACGCGGTGCTCCCTTGCGAAACTCCGGCTTGGTTTCCTGTACCGCACCCAATTGAGGCCAGTCGGTTCATTTGTGCAATACACCGCCAAGCAATGACAGAGATTTACTATCTCACCGTGTCAAAGCCCACAATTTTGGCCTGCTTAAGCCGCTGGTCGCAGTAGACCCAGTCGGCAGTTGTGGCTACAAAGTGGATCCGCTCATGAGCATTGTCGATCGTGTACGCAGGCGACTGGCTGATCAGCGTCGGGAGCAGCTGCTGCTTCATGCTGCTGCTGCTGGCGCTTGGCTGGCTGATGGCTGATGCCGCATCCAGTGTTTTCGTCTGGTAGGCACAGCTGATCCACCGTAGCTCGCTCTATTACAGAGCGGTTGGGTTGAAAACTACATTCCGGATTTTAGCCAATAGGAGAATAGTAAGATTGTGAGTGCTGGTCTCGAGTTCTTTTTTCTTTTAATCATCACGGACGGTTCCGTTTTGGGATGGATGCTTGAAGTGCGATAGACACGATCCTCTGGTCCATCGCGCGAATCTTCTTCCAAGAAAAAAAGAAACAGGAAGCGATCTCCTGGTCCGACCCTTCGAGAAGCATTTCCGCTGCTGTGGAGCTTCAACTCGGTCATTTCGCTGAATCGCGACTGTAAACTCTTCATGGACAAGCTTCACAGGCAACCATTTTCTAGACAGACAAGAAACGGCTTCAGTTAGCAAAGAAGTTTCTTCAAAGCCACTGAATAAACATTTCCGGTGTGAGTTTTGGCAGAAAGCTGTGTATTGCAGCATAAAACTCACCTTAATTCTTCAGTGTACTGTATAAGAACACGCCGTATACTGGAGCCGAACCAGCACGTAGATGACGTGCCCAGTGTTTCTCAATGGTCACTTTACCGTCTTTTCTGTCTGCGCGCCGATATAATCTGTCCCTGTAAAAAAATGCAGCGCTTTTTAACGAAGATACCGGTATGCGCGACAGTACGGTTGCGCGGTAAACGCAACTTGAAGGTGCACGTTTATGCTCTCACGTTGCAGTCCGTTGGCCGTGATGCCCGTGGTGACGCGCCGCCGCCGCAGCAGTCCCTGGAAAAGCGCGCTCTCGCTTTTCACGTCGTGGGACTCACTTTGCGATTGTGTTCGTACCGATCAGAGCCACAAGATTCCATTCCAACTCCCCCCACCAGTTCCCATGAGCGACAAGCAGCAGACTGTGCTGCATATCAATACCAGCATCACGCCCGACTCGGTCACAGCGCGTGTGGCCACCGCCATGCTCAGCCACCTCACGCACCACTACCATCGCCACCACAATCTGAACGGCGCTGACGTAAATCCGAGCGAGGAAGCACCCGAAGACGTGCTCGCGATCGAAGAGATCGACACCTGGGGCGACAAAGTGCCCAAGTTCGACCGCGACACCATGCAACGCGTGTGGCGCGCGCGTCATGGCAGTGAAGACCCAGCCGACCACGAAGCGTTCAAACCTGTCAAGCAGCTCGCAGAGCAGCTACTGCGCGCCGACTTCCTCATCATCACATGCCCGATCTGGAACTTCAGCATTCCGTACGTGCTCAAGCAGTACATTGATTGCATCGTGCAGGCCGGGCTCACGTTCAAGGATGCCGATGCCGATGGCCCGTCGCGGCCATTCTTCCGCGGCCGCCCGTTGATCGTGATCTCCTCGTCAGGCGGTAAGGGCCCGCCACCGCACGAAGACTTCGTGTACCCGTTCTTGTCCAAGATCTTTGCCATGTGCGGCTTTGACGAGTCGTACCTCGTGGCGATTGAAGGGCTCGCAACGCACGACAAGCAAATTTGCTATGAAAACGCCGTTGCGGCTGCTAACGAAGTGGCCGATCTCGTCGTACGCGAGCGAAAGCTGCGGCTGGACGCCAATGACCAAGCTTAGACCGCAACAAGCGTAACTCTGTGCGTGATTTTGTATACGAGTATGTAGCATTTTAAATTTGCTGTTCGAACTCTTGATAGAATGTGATGGCGCTGCTCAGTCCTGCTTCGACGGCACTGAAGGCACTAGCTTCACCAGAGCGCCCTTGTGGAACAACGGCGCGTACGAATGATGACGCATAAAGACAGCAAGAATGCCGATGTTGACTGCAAAAAACGCGAGCCCAGCGATCCAGAGCGGGAAGAACGTGTTATGGCCCATCATCTCCAGCCGAAACGCCCAAAAGAGCC
Source organism: Elongisporangium prolatum (assembly GCA_023335875.1). Lineage (NCBI taxonomy): Eukaryota > Oomycota > Peronosporomycetes > Pythiales > Pythiaceae > Elongisporangium > Elongisporangium prolatum. Next base: position 28,235 of record JAADVW010000009.1, read on the forward strand.
AATGCAGCTGCCAAATATCAATCAGAAACAACCAAAACAGTGTTTGAGTTCAAGAAATGGACCAAATGTAGACATATCTTCACCTCTGTAGCGAACCATGCGAGTACCATGAGCGTGCCCTTCCATTTCCAACGCAAGCTTGTTGTTGGGAAGACTAGCGGCAGGAACGCCGTGTACCACAGGAAATACTATCAATTCAGACACTGTGAGCATTTAACGCGACTGCAGCGAGCTTGATACGTCGTACCTGGGCCGTGCAAACCTTGTTAAAGACCACGAAGACCATGGTAAGTGCGAAGAGAGCAAAGCTCAGATCTTCGCCATAGCGTAACGAAATGACTATGAGCGACGTGACTTGAGGGAGAAACGCCAACAGCCCAAGTCCAAAGCCTGAGGGCGTATTGTATCTATGAGAGGGAGGAGATAGTGAGAGTTCGGCGTGCTCTTTTAACGAGACCATCACGACGATGCACAGTACCGCAGGTAAAGGTCATAAAAGTAGACCGAGAAGTTGTGGCGATTATCTGTGCGCGTGAAATGATACAAATATGCTTCGTAGAGGAACTGGAAGCCATACCTATAGCAACAACGCGAGAGGAAAATGTGAGAAAGAACGCCTTAGCACGATGCCTAGCGCTTTGTTCATGGACGTACAGGTGGTAAAAAATGCCGATGAGAGCAAGGAATAACCCTCCACTGATCAAGCCGAAGCGCAGTCGGTCCCGATTGATTTGGCCAGCAAGTTGGATCCACAAGCAAAACGAGGATTGGCATGCTTTCGTCCATTTGGCGTTTGTAACATTGTACTCGCTGTTTAGAAACTACACAAGCAAATGAGACGAATATCACTCGCTATGCATTGGCAAGAGCATTTCAACAACTTACCACGAGGAATGCCAGCGCGTAGACAATCGGATAGATTTTGAAATGCACTGCTGCACCGTAGCTATCACAATTCAAAGCGGAGGAGGGGTAAGATCACTGCCGGACGAAAATCATGCAGACAGCGGCTTCCTCACGCGATCGCGGCTCGGATCAGCTGCTTGCGCATAATAAAGAGCAGAGAAAGCAGCACCAGCACAACGACGATCGAGTCTGCATTCCCGCGCGTCGAAATATTGATGGCGAAAGGGTGGAAGAGCCACACACTGAACGAGCCATGGGTAAACAGACCGGATACATCGTGCTGCTTGATTCGTAGACAGCCATCGTACCTGGTATACCACGCTGCACCTACGGGAATGAATAGCATCAACTTAAGCGCAAGCGTGGATACTTTTGCGAAGGACTACTCACTCTCCTCTGGGAGTCCACGGAGACGAAGGATCTCGAACAGCACGTGGCCAGCGAGTAGATCGCAAGCGGCAAACAAGAGCTTGCCCCACGCCGCATGGACATACACATTCGGTAGCATTAGGAATGCGCTGCAGCGACCACAAATACAAATCGACATCACAGACTTCAATACAAGGCGTGTGCAAGGCAAGGCAGAGAATACTTACAGAACGGGCGTGTAGCGGTAGGTTGTGCGATCGAAAGGTGAGTTGCCGGCGGCTAATTCACGCGCAGCGTCCGTGTAGACGTCATAGTCGACGTCCGTGTACTTGACCTGCATGTACCTGTCTTGTACCTCTCCATACACAATCAGGACGAGTCGGACGGCCCATGCACTGCCCAGCAGCAGCGGCCACAAGCGACGCGTCATGATGCCGAGAGAATCAAAAATGACACTTGCTGTTGACTATTGACAGTGTTTTAGAGCTCCCATTAAGTACGCGCGTACTTCACAATCGATGCTTGTCATTTTGCAAACGCTGAGTCATTCGCCGCTGCGGAGCGCCATGTACGCGAGGCCGTAGATGACTGGATTGTACCGTAATCGGTTCTTAAGTTGGCGCTTTGTTGGTCTCTGTGGACTTGTCGCAAGACTGGCCGAACTGCTGGTATTGCTGCTGACGGCTGAAGCTGCGAGGCTCGCGGCACTAGCCGTGGTTGATCCTCCACTACTTTCCAAAGACAAGCTTGTGGACGTGCTCTCCATGTGCTTTTTGAGCGCCTTGCCAATTGGAAATCCCTTTCCAAGGCCAGTAAGCAGGCCATTTGCGAGTCGTCGGTTGCTGGTGAATGTTGTGGGCCACTGATTCAGAAGCAGCACGTTGATGCCGCTCAACGTGAGCAAAGCTGCAGTCGCGTAGCTATCATCCTCGAGCGTGAGTTCCCAGGCGCATTTTTCGCTATCCAATTTGCTCTGTCGCCGAATGCTTTTTGCGTTTTCTGCACGGTCAAGTAACAATAGTACGTGACAATTGAGTGACAGATTCATAGCCATAAGCCGTTCAAACGGCAGGCAGGATCCGACGACGCGGTTGGCACCGACGTACAGGAGCCCGCCTCCACGTCTCCCCATCATCACTTGCTGCCAATCATCTACACTGGGAACCTGTCCATGATCAACAGCATCTTTCCAGTTCAAAAATGGAGCGTTGTTTCGCTTCATGAACTGCTGGACGACCGTATCCATTGTGTTGCCATTAATTCCTGGATCTTCTTTATGTGGGTCGACAATTACACGAATATCATCACGACGCAGTGGTTGTGTCTTGGCTGCAAGTAATCGTTTGTAGAGGACATGGACAGAAAAGTCACGCGAAATCGAATCGGCCTTGTCAAATGCAGGCAGAGCTTCTAGTGGTAGCAGTGCCAGCTCACGGTCTACCAACAAAATCAATGGATTGTTTGGGAGCTCATTCTGAAGCTCGCTTTGCAATGTCGAGTGTCCGAACAAGGGCGAAAACAGTTCGATCATGTCGATCAAAATACCACTAAATTCCTTTTCAACAGCATCATTAAAGCACGACAATTGCTGGTTCGCCAATGAATCCATGGCTACAAAATCGGAATCTTCGTCGCGCGCCGCTTTGTCTTCGTACTCGAGTATGGTCTTTCCATACGATTGTCGCCAACTTTCAACGCGCTCTCGAAGCTGCTTAAGCTGCGTGTGCATCGTATCGATGCATTCCATGCGCGCCATAGCGAAATGGCGGTCCCCATTTCCCACCAGTGCGGCGTATAAGAAACAGCGATCAGGAGAAAACTGCAGTGTGAAGATGCGCAGTTGAGGTGGTAAAGTTGCTAGAATGACATCGACCGGAGTCAGCACACTCATTCTCTTTACGGCGTCAGATTGCTGATCTAAGTACAGCTTTGACAGTTGATACGGAGTGCTATTAGCTGCTGCATTCCGATGGATCTCTTGTAGCTTTTGCATGCGAGCCAAGTGCAGCTTTTGCAGATTCGTCGGTGATGCGCACTTGTCAAAAATATCGACCAAGTAGGCTCGTACGAGCACACTTTGATACATGAGAAGACTGCGAACGCATTCCAAGGGTCGATGGCATCCAAATGTTTGCACCAATTCATAGGAGCACAACTGCAGAAGCGTCATATCTCGTTTTTCGAGTGCAATCCGCTGATAGGCTTCTAGCTTGTTGGTCATCTCGAGTAATACATCATCAATTACTTCATCTTGGGGCTCATTCTCAAATTCAACCCCTTCTTCTTTTGATGTAGTAGCAGCGCTCGACATAATTTGCAGGTGACTACAGCAGATCCAGGTCGCATGTGACGCATCAGATGATGTAAACCTTGTCCAAAGCCGCTTTTGAATTTTTTTTTGAGCGTCACCACGGAAGTAAGTGAGTCGTGCACACTGTAATGCAAGTGCTTCAGCCATAGCAGAGTGCTCGTCTTGCCCCGATCCGCGATACAGAGCAGCAGACGCCGTAGCCAGCATCATGGCACGTGAGAGATTCCCATCACTACGATCATTATGTTTATCTCGCTTCAGTTCTGTTGCTGTTTGATGCAGCCATTTCATGACAACATGACGCTTTGAATCTTCGTCAAAACGGTACCAAGTCATATCTTCTTGCTGCACGACTTCCGTAGACTGTGAAAGTAACAACTCGATTTCTGCCAGCAACAATTTCGTGGAAGCGATGTCAATTTCGAGGGTAGTTGCGATTTCACTCGTTTCGGTTTCAATCTCTGACAATTTTACTGAAAAATGAAGACTCTCAAACAGAGATACAGCTCGCTGGGCCATTAGCTGTGCTTCTTGGAAAAGAGAGCAACGCTGATCAACCAAAGAATACAAATTCAGAAGACGTTTCGAGTACGTAGCCAATGCTACTCCGATTTGTCGACGAGAGCCAACAAGGGTATACAGATTTATACACTCTTGTAATGTGTTTCTACTTGTATCTAGAAGAGCAATCCACTGTGTTCCGTGGCTATCTTGTTCATAAGATTTAAGCACAGATATCAAGATTAGGTCAGAGCATTTGAACTTGATGTTGGCAACTGCTAAGATTCCGTCAAGGTCGAAGCGCTTTCCCGAAACTTCATCTCCAATATCTGCTGACTTGCTCTGCGCGTGCCCTTGCAAAGAAATTTCAGAAGCCTTACCATTTTCAAGGACGACGAAAATCGCTTTTTGTGAAAGTTCCTGCAAACGCTGAAGAGCTTTGCTTTTATCCAATACAAGACAGGCATATTCATGTGTCCACTTTATTAGTTGCAACAAGTCGATTGACTCACTAGCCAACGCTCTTTCGAATGTTGCTGAGGCTAACGCATGTTGCCCTTCCATGTCGACAATCTTGCTCTTCAATACCAAACATGCGCATTGATTTTGATCGGAAGGATCTTTCAACTGCTCTACACTGGCACATACCACTTCCAACATCGTTTTAGCTTGCCGAACAAAACCAAACCGGAGAAAAAGCTCAGCCGTGGCATTTGCCTTTTCAACCAAATTCACTTGAGTTGCCTGTAAAATAACTCGATTTCTCGTTTGGCACGTTCTTAGTGATCCACGAGACTCTGCGCTTGATAACTGCACCTCTTTGACGATGGCATTTGCGTGTTCTTGAAGCAGATCCAACGCCTTCTGCAACGGAAGAGCATAGATTGAAAGATTAAGTCTCTCTAATAAGCCAAAAAGTGTCAACTCCAACCATATTTCCATCGTTTTGGTCTTTTGCGGGAAGTATACGTGGAATAGCAATTGATACAAACAGATCGTTGGAAGCATGAACTCAAACTGTCCGTTTTCCTGAAGCATATCTAGAAGGCGCTCGAGGAAAAATCCTGTTAGTACTGGCTGCGTAAGATGAAGAATGTTGGTTGTCGAAGCGGACTTGAGAGCTTTGGTCCATGCCATATAGAAGCGACTATCAGTAGTTATGTCGAATGTTATGTAAAATGCAATCCACTCTTTCCACGTGTGCGGTGGCTCGAATTTCGATGGACGACTCTGTTTCCATTTATCAAATTCCATTCCACTGCCAAGTTTCTCGAATTCTGTTTGCGCATCCACCTCATTTCTGATATTGATAATTTCCACCCAAGCATTTTGGACCTGATTAACTGCGTGGATGGCGTAAGTCCATCGCTCAGAACAAGTACTGGCGATGATCGCCCGCATTGCAAATACGCGCACTAGTTTATCTGTTAACCACAACGAAGAGTATACCCTTACATTGACATCGCTTCTGAAGCTCGAGCTAGCACCTTCACTTCGGCAACTAACACTAGTAGTGCCTGTAGAAGTCTGTCTTCGCTCATCAACTTTTCTTTGCTGGCATGCTATTAAAACATTCGTGGCACTGTGAAGGTATGCGTCGATGTCTTGCCACGGAAATTGGTTCGTGTGTAACCACTCAGCGAAATCAAGTAAAACAATTGCTTGCTCTTCTGGTTTCCCATCAAGCTCCGCAAATGCTGCTGAATATGCTCTGAGCTGTGCTGGTGGATCTTTCCACGACGAAAAAGCGATTTTTCGTAGTATTTGTGCTTGCAGAACCGAGTCTCGAAGTTGGCCATCTTTTCCACCTCCAGAATTGTTGCCACTGCTCGGTTGTTTTCCGATTTGTGCTGATGCGATTGCTTGAAATGTACGGATTTCATTAGTTATGGCTGTTGAGAGCTGTAGAGGATTTTGTCCATTTGTTGCCGCCAGGGCACCATCACATACAGCAAGCACTTGAGTCCACTCATTGCTCTTTTCGCATGTCTTTAATACAAGCAGTACCATTTCTCCATAAAACTCTGCATCTCTTGTATGCAAGCTTTCACTTGCTTCACGAAGATAGATCAGTAGCGTCACCATAAGTTCTATCATTTTTTTCCAAGACACGTCAGTTTCATTCTGATTTGAGTTGTCATGACCACTTTCGTCTGCAATTACCAAAATTACGGCATTCCAGGCAATTTCGCCTGCCTTCTTGGCCAGTAGCGGAGCACTCGTGTATTTGACACTGTACTTAGAGGCGTTGACTAGATGTTTGAGTGCTGCAAGAATCAATTGCCAAATGATCGTCTCCCCTGTGCTTAAAGCTAAAATACCGCGGCTACAGAGAATTTCAGCGAGAGTGATCCAACTCCATGCGTCATGTGCAATAAGTGAACGCGAAGAACTAAGAGTCCGCAATGCTCTCTCAGCGCATTCGATTGCATAGCGAAAATGCTGAAATCGAAATGCACAGCAACCAACACGAACCCATATTTCGATGTATAATTCCATCTGTCGTTGAAGCTCTTCTATCGTATGATCAGATGGATTTGCATCAATGGCTTCAATCTGGTCTCCTGAGATCGAAGACCACAGCAACACTGATTTCTCATAAAGCGCCTGTGCTCGATCAAATTGCTGACCTGAGCTCCCCATTTCGAGTCGAAGTATGGTTTCAACCGCTTCCAGATATGACACGACCTTAAGTAGATCGTTTGAGCCATCGACAGGTACAATTTCTTTCGAGTTTTGAGCCAGCTGACCGCGCGTTTTAAGCTCTGCAAAGTATTTTAATTGCAGACATGATACCATGTTAGAATGCAATGATACTGCGCCAGGCAATGATCCGGTGGCTTTTCTCTTCAGAAATGCATCTGCAAGAGGTAGCGCTTTTTCCCAACGGCCCAAATTTTCGTAAATTGTTGCAAGACCTAGTCCAACAAACGTCAATAACTCAGTATTACTATCAGGATGTTCCACACTGATCGCATCTAATGAAGCATAAGCTGCTTCAAATGCACTGATAAATTCAGGAAGAATCCATTGAACGTAAGATTTATCACCATCGTAAGAAGTGCACAATAACTTGCGAAACACGTGAAAATGATAGTTCCAAAGGTAAGTACACGTGTTTTCAATCACAAAAGTCCACCCAATTTGAGTCGCCGTTTGAATGGCTGAAACCACATTCGCCAATAGACAATTCTTCATTTTCAGAATATCTTGATTTAGTGTCATGCTTCGCTCTTTAATAAGCGTAGCTGCTTCATTATTTTCATCAGCATTAGTCATGTCAAGATTAGCGTCACATGGACAATTGATCCCAAGCATAAAAGACTCTTTTGCGAGTTGCACGAGTGCTGCTAATTCAACATCTTGCTCTTGTTTGTTATGGCGTGACTGAGTACGGCTCTGCTGTTTGATGCGGTTTGAGGATTTCAGAGCGTCGGCTTGAAATTTGGCTTGCTCATATTCCTCCAGACGCGCCTTAATTTCCGCAGCTAAAAGCTCTATCATGCGCATACGCAAGTCCACTTCGAGAATCATAAAGCTTTTTTCATGGTGCCATACACTGGAAGAATTCGAGCCCTCGGGCTGTGCAAAATACATTGTGAGTGTTTTTTCTGTGAGGTAAAGAGCTTTTTGTCGATCGTGTAACTCAAGCCAGGCAAGACAGCTGATCTCGCACCAAATCGTTAACAATTCAACCGACGTCCGTTGTTCATCTGTTTCATCAATCGGTTCTGTCGCTTTGTTCAACAATGCCACACTTTTGTCTAACAAAGTGGCTTGCTGGGTTTTGTCTTTGCGTTCTTTTAACTGCCCCAGCAAGATTTTTACTTGATCTTCACAAGTTTCTGGGTCGTCGGGAGTCAGCTTTAGCTCAATGTTCTTCTTCAGCGGGGCCAAATGGATATCAACTGGCCGAATTGCCCATTCATTCTCGTGCTTGCACAAATCATCAATTGTTATCGACCCGCTTGCATGGTCCACAATAGTTCCGTAATCCAACAGCAATCCTTTATTCACATGAGCATTGGCTTTTACAAGAAAATCTGAGGAAAAATCCAATCGTGCTGCTTCCAAGTGAAGACGTGCGCGAAGCTCCAATATCAGTGATTCTATTTCTTCCAGGGCTTGGGTCGATAAAGAGTACATACGTGTCAATTGGTTACTGACATGAGGTTGGAGAAGTGGCATAGACAAATTCCAAGCGTAAAGGCATACACTTTCGATCAGCATAGGGTTTTGTTGGCGTTTACTTGCCAGCAAAGCTCGCTCAAAAATCTTCACGGCTTCTATTCGACGCGATAATAACATCGCTTGGCGCTGACGCAATGGTAGTTTGTCTCTTATCGCTTGCTGAATCGGCTCCATCACAAGCAGCACGCCTTTAAGAACATCATGTAGCACACGAATCTTGGGATCCTTGGTTTGCTTTCCCTTCAGCTGCAAAACTATTTCGCAGCAATATGCAAAACGAAAATTATTATGAAATGCGGCATGGAGCGCCACCTCCACTACGATTTCTGTATCGATGGTTTCAGACGCAAGTGATTGAACAGCGGCTGTAAGCTCTGCGTCGCTCAGCGAAAGTGAGAAAGCCACTAATCCAATGGCCTCTTGAACGAGATCTACATACGCTGACTCCATTGTCCCTGATATGGCGTTGGATTTAATGCATTGCAGTTTCAATACCATCAAAGCCCGCTTGGCAGTGATCACTTTCTTTACAGTTGGTACGATTTTCTGGCATTCTGGGTCCTTGAAAGAGCCGACATGAATTTGCACGCGCAGCGCTTCTTCGTAAATTGCGTGAAAGTCAGCGCTACTGTTCCAATTAAAATCCATAAGTAGGGGTGCTAGTTGTGTATCGACGAGATCATTAATGCACTTGGCTGCAGTTGCCAGTTGCTTTGCGTCAACTTGAGCATGTACCAGTGCAAGTTGAAGCCGCGCCAGCCATAGCATATCTTTCTCGCCCGTTGTCTTGAGTGCATCCATAATTTTTGTCAACGACGGTGCAATAAACTGATAGGTGGATTTTTTCATGAGTGGCCGTGCTATAGTCCAGTACGTGATAGATGCATTATACACCAGAAAATCATACTGAGGGCGCCTGGTTGCAGCAACCGGAAGCGCCAAGAGCACAAAATGAACCGCATTCAAGATTTTACGCAACTTTAAAGCGCCAATATCCTGTCGCGCGTCCCATGCGGCACAATGTGCACGTACAAACTGCATCCGACAGTAAAACTTCACGGCATCGCAGTCAGTGACCCATCGACAACGCTACAAGAAGGCGAACTGTCACGTACCTGGTTTTTTACCTGACATTCGCTCAAGTACCACGTCGCGCTCTTATTGGCCGTGTCGTAGTCACGTTGATGGATCGCAGCTTCCGCAATTAGTACGAGGAGCTCAGCCAAGTTTAAGCTGCCTGCAGCATGGAGCGGTACGACAGTCTGGTGGACCGCCACCTCTAGATGCGCGTAAATCTCCACCGCTGTTACACGCACCGGCCGAGCATTCGCAGATCTACTCCCTGAAGCAGAAGCGGTCTCTGGATCCGGTAGATATGCCAGCTCCAGCAGCCACCGCAGTTCGCGCTCAATCGCCATGTTTCCCTTTGGCCAAATGCGTGCGTGACCTTTGGGCCCCTGCTGCCTCCGGATTGGGCAAAAATACATTATCAAACTTCCATTATCGACCCTATCATGTCCTGCGAGTGGCGTTTTAGTTCTTCTTTTTGGCCAATCCCGAGACGATGTCGTCAATCCGAAGCAGCATGCACGCAGCCTCGACGGCCGTCTTGATGGTCTGCGTCTTGACCTGGAAGGGCTCCCAGACGCCAAGCTCCTCGGCCTTGGTCACCTTGCCCGTCACACCGTTGACGCCGTAGGCCTCCTCGCTCTCGGCCTGCTTGGCACGCAGCGCAGTGATCACGCGCACCACGTCGGCACCGCAGTTCTGCAGCAACGTGCGCGGGATGACCTCGAGCGCTTCGCCAACAGCGCGGAACGGATACTGCTCGACGCCCTCGATCTCGTCGGCACGCTTCTTGAGCTCGTGCGCGATACGCATTTCCGTGGCACCGCCACCAGGCAGCAGCAACGGCTCGAACACAACGTTGCGAGCGACCTGCATAGCGTCTTGCAGGTTGCGCTCGACCTCGTTCAGCACGTCCTTGCTGCCACCGCGCAGCAGAATGCTACAGGCGCCAGGGTCCTTGCAGTCCTCAAAGAAGGCAAAGTACTCGTCGCCAATCTTGCGCACCTCAAAGAGACCGCACTTGGTGCCGATGTCCGCCTCCTGGATCTCGTCGGCGCGGCTCACAATGGTGGCACCCGTGGCACGAGCCACGCGGTTGTTGTCGGTCTTACGCAGACGACGGAAGGCCGTAATGTTGGCCTTGACGAAGTAGTGCTGCGCCAGATCCGACACACCCTTCTCCGTGATCACAATGTCGGGCTTCATGGCCACGACCTGCGCGCACAGGTTCTCAATGTACTCCTCTTCCAGACGCAGCAGCGTGTTCCAGTCCTGATCGTTCGTGAGCTCCACGTTGGTCTGCGACTCGCCCTTCTTGTACTCCAGCGGGCAATCCAGCAGCAACACACGCGGGTTTTCAATGCGGCGGCGCATCTTCGAGTGGGTCACGTCTTTGTTGAACATCACGCCCTTGAGCACACGTGAGTCGCTGAGCTCGCCACCGGGAATCTTCTCCACCTTGGCGTAGCGCTTGACATCGACTTCCTTGCGGCCCGACGCGTTCGTGCGCACGACCGTCAGCACGGCTTCGAGCGCAAGGTCGCTCACGAGCGTGCCCACACGGGGTGAGAACTTGGTGCCGACGGACGACAGGATCAGGTTCCGCATCTCGTCCTTGTCCTGGATGTCGATCACGCGCGACATGCGCTTGGCGATCTCGAGCGACGCCTCCAGTGCGCGGTAGAAACCGCGGATGATTACAGTCGGATGCACCTGGTGCGACAGGAACGGCTCGGCCACGACCAGAAGCTCGCCAGCTGCATGTACAGACATCAACGATCATCATGAGTCCAGTGTTCTTTCCAACTCCACCGTATTGCACTGCAACGCACCCAGAATGATGACGGACGTAGTGCCATCGCCGACCTCTTCGTCCTGCGCGCGACTGAGCTCGATCATGCTCTTGGCCGCAGGGTGCGATACATCGACTTCGCGCAGAATCGCGTTACCGTCGTTGGTCATGACGATGCCGCCCATGGGGTCCAGCAGCATCTTCAGCATGGAGCGAGGGCCGAGCGTCGTGCGCACAATGTCCGACACCGCCTAATACACAATATCAGTCAGTTTCTCTGTTGCTTCAGCGTTTTCAGTGAGCTCAAGCCGTGGCAAACCTTCGCAGCCTCGATGTTGCCGAGTTGCGCGGTGCGACCGGTCTCGCGGCGCGTGTTTGTGTCTGTTCAGAGGGGAAGCAAGACGCAAAGCGTAGGTCGTTAGATAGAGAGCTCCATAGAGAAGACCAATGAGCCAAGTGGCTGCAGAGGGGGAGACGCAGACGCACTCAAAACCATCACGGGGGCTTGCATCATGGTGTCCGACGGGCCGCGGGATCTTCTTTCGCTCGATCTGTGGTGTCCAAAGCTTTATGGAGGTCTTAAGTTGCTCGATTACAACCCGCAACATAACTTGAGGAGGCAAATTTACTGTTAGGCAATCAAGTCTTTGTACAACTAATTGTACTGTAAACCACACAAGTATTGATCGCGAGGGGGAGATCCGAAAGCCAGCACGAAAGTGGAGACCACGATGGGCGTGACCAAGGAGATTCTGGCGGAAGGCCACGGCGAGACGCCCGCTAAGGGTGCGACAGTGACGGTACACTGCACGGGCTACGGCAAGGACAACGATCTCGATCTCAAGTTCTGGAGGTACGCGCTGACGTTATCGCTGCCTGGCGGAGTGGGATGATGTGATGAGACTATTTAATAACGGGCACTGCAGCACCAAGGATCCTGGTCAGGAGCCCTTTGCGTTCCAGGTCGGTCTCGGACAGGTGATCAAAGGATGGGATGAAGGTGTGCTTGGCATGAAGCTCGGCGAGAGCGCGCGCTTGACTTGCTCTCCTGACTACGCCTACGGCGCTCGCGGCTTCCCGGCGTGGGGAATTCAGCCCAACTCGACACTCATCTTTGAGATTGAAGTGCTCAAGATCGCGTAAAATTCATTCAAGCGCTGTTATTACGTCACCTAACAACCACAGCTGAACAATTGAAAACCATGCATTTGAATCCAATGTCATTACGATTGTAGCGACTGTCCAAGCACTTTTAGCATCAGCAAATCAACACAAGAATCGCTGAAGAAAGGCACTTGCAGCAACACTTTTCATTCCCTTCCTGGATACTAATGTCAGCGTAGCGTACCATAACATTACGTGGGCTTGGCACTTTCACGTCTCCACCCCAGCAATTTCCTGAGTCCCTATAGAACGGCTAAACATACGAACCAGGGTAGCAATCTCCGTCGCAGTGACCAGGCCAGACACATGAGCAGAGGTAGCAGGAGCTTCGTCCAAATGGCGCATGTCTGGATCTGCCAGAAGCAAGAAAAGCTAAACCTGCTCCAATTGCTAAGCGAAAACAATAATAACCATGGTTTAACTCCGCAGTGCAAGCTCGATAGCCAACACTGGATGCTGAAGCAAAGTCGCGGCCATCAACACCGCAACTCAAAACAACAGCTGGGGTTTATCACGGTGTACACTGGACAATTTTCTTCTTACTGCTAATCATTTGAAGAATACCAGAATGAGTAGCATCGAAGCATAAGTCTTGTTGGTTAAATTTCCACCGGTCGTGGTGATACCATTGTTATCGTGTTCCCATAAGACATGCCGTCATTCGCTCTTGAGTTTATTCTCATATGCTTGTCAGTCCCAAAAAGAAGTTAATTCATCGTAAGTAAGACCATTGGTTGTGATGGGAAGTTTAAAATGAATGGATGCGCTGTTGGCCGTCATCGTGGCTGTAGTCTAATCTTTGGCTGATCACGAGGTGAAAAGCGCTTCTTCAAAGTGTGTGGAGCGTCAACCAAATGAAACAACATCAACAACTTTCATTCCTTTCCTGGCTGTTACCGACAGCGTACTACTCGACTCTGTTGGCTGGGACTTCCCACACCTTTTCCCAGTTCAACTTCAATGCAGAGGGACACCACAGTCCCCATCGAAGCCAAGCTTCCTACCACGTGCGGCAATGCGGCCAGCCCCACGACCCTGGGTAGCAATTTCCATTGCCGCCCCAGCGACAGCCCGGCCAACGCCACGATCCAGGGTGGCATCCGTCGCCCCAGCGGCAACCAGGCCAGCCCCATGAGCCGGGGTAACATCCGCCAACAAAGTGTTCTTGGTCGCCTTCATCCGCAGCCGCTTCTGGGCCAGTAGAAGGAGGAGCTTCATCCATACGACGCATGTTCGGGTCTGCCATACCAACACCACGTCGGCATCACGCGCCAATAGCCACCGGTAGCAAGCTTTACCTTGGCTAGACGCTGCGGCTTCAGCAGTAAGTACAGGATGTTGAAGCACAACAGCCGCAGCAACCAACACAGCAGCTCGGAACAACGTACTGGTCTTCATCACGCTCGTTTCTTGGTGCGTTGCTTTCTCCACGGACAAAACTAGAATGACAAAGAAATGCTTTCGGCTTCGTTGGCTTGTAGCAGCCAGCGGTTGTGATGCCACCGTTTCCAGAGCAAAGTCGACACGACGCTCCACCTCTCGCCCGGGAGCTCATTCTCTGGTGCTCCACATGGTAGTCTGGTTTCCAGTGTTACACTCCTCCGACGGCCAAACATGAGAAAGGTCGAAGTGGACACAACTGATGTGTGTGCACCGGAGCGGGACAGGAGACATAATATCAATGGAAGCGCCGTTGGCCGTCATGCTATTGTTTCTCCCATAATGTCCTAGCTGCAATCAGACAGTTGGCTCAATCCAAACGCCGCAACGCAATCGCAAGCACTTTGCCAACATTTGGTCTCACGGATTTTGAGCCGTTTATCAACCGTCGCGAAATCCTTCGACTTGGAGCGGTAGAAAGCATTTCAACGGCCGCATGACGTGGATTTAAATGCGATTTCACCATGTGGGATAGACGCTTTGAATTCTCTCTGACGAGCTTCGTGAGACCTCATGTAGCGCTTTCATGGTGCATGGCGATCCCTGTCGCCGGTGACGATCGTTTTCTAAAAGTGGCCAAATTTAAAACACGCTGGCGGTTGAGAAAAGCAAAGTCCCGGTTCGCGTCGTTCTCTCAAGCGGTGAACAACATGGTGTCGACGACCACAGTAGGGGCCACTACCTCAGTGAGTGCGCTATCCGACCAGGTGAATAAGTATCGCGCCCGCATTGTGAGCAATCTTCATGTCGGCGATAGCGACAGCAAGTTCCCAGGCTCCCGCTCGCAGCACTCTCCGATTCCATCGCTGCTGCTAATGTGCTTGAAAGTCATCTCAGAGCGCTTCCAAGTGGACCCAAAGATCCAGCAGGTGCCACGCAAGTTTATCCCGGAGATCATGGATCGACTACCGCTGGATCTCGACGTGACCGTGTCAGCTCCATATGTCACGGACGAAAACTACTGGAAGCGCTGTTGCATGAGCCAGCCTGCATGGAAGAACCTGCAGATCAGTGACCACGGCCTCACATGGAAGCAGCTCTACCTTGAGAAGCACTTGCAGGAGCGTCTGGAGAACTTTGACTCGGCCACTGACGATCCGGATCATCTGATTGATGTCATCAAAGCCTGCCAGGAGTTCATCTTCACTCTGGAGGTTGATCAGCTGCTGTCCCATTTGGATATGAACGAGATCTGCTCGCATCTCAAGAACCTCACAAGGCTCCGACTCACCTATGGCGTCAAGCAGGTTGGCATGAAGTACGAACGCATGCTCTTCGGCATGAAGATTTCGGATGCCACGAACCTTTCGCACATTGTCAAAAACACGAAGACGCTCACAACGCTCTGGCTGCCCAGTAACCTGTTGGATGACGATCTGCTGCGCATGATCATGACCGGCCTGATCAAGAACAACACCATTACGTCGCTGGATTTGTCACACAACAAACTCACAAACCACGGGGTGCGGTTGCTGGCAAAGTTGTTAGGCCCCGAGAGTGTCATCACAAGTCTTCGGCTGTGCGATAACCAGATCCACGCCGAGGGTGGTCGGTACCTTAGTCGAGGACTCAAGTACAACACTAGCCTTGTGGAGCTTGATCTTCGCCTCAATCGGCTCACGGATGACGGTGGACGGATGCTGCTGGAAGGGCTAACAGAGCATCGATCACTGACGCTCTTAAATCTCAGCAGCAATATGCTGGGTAAGGAGACTGCTGAGGCGCTGGCGGAGATCATTGCTGATTCGCAGTGCGCTCTTCGGTCAATCGATCTTAGCAGCAACGTTCTCAAAGACGCGGATGGAGTTGTTCTATCGCAGGGATTGCACAAGAATTCGACGGTGGTGGCCTTGGATCTTCGCCGCAATGAGATCGCGGCCGATGCGGACTGCATGGTGCTGATCGCACAAAGACTTCGACGCAATGAGGTGGAACCAAAGACCAACCTCGCCTGATAGAGCAAATAAGTGAGCAGCTTATCATGATCATATATCTTGTCGTGTCATGAGACGCGCATGATTTAAAGCAATATACACCACTTGATCGCTTGCTGGATCCACCGACACAAAGAAAACCTGCTTTTTCACCATTGAGCCAACGCGAGAGTGACTCACAATGTCCACAGCTGGGAACGGAGCGTCGTGTTCCTTGACAACGACCAATGCAGTCGCATGTGAGCGCGTAGGGTCAGCTGGAACAGATAGACAAAATACCAATCCATGTATGTGAGCAAGCAAGAAAGAAAGGAATGCTGACGCTACAATAGTACCTTCGTAGATCAGAAAGTCTGCTGCAAACTTGGATCCTCGCGCGATGAAATAGCCCTTGGTCCAGAGATCCTGGTAGACGCGCAGGCGAAGTACATGCTTGGATGCTGATGATTACGCGCACATTGGCTTGGTTCAGCTCAAAACGTCTCATGTCCATCCTATTGTAATGCAAACACTCACACGAAATACGCTGCCCATTAGCTATAGCCATTAGTGCTTCGATGAATGGCTTGACGTCAGCGCTTTCTGCAGCATCCTCTGCTTGCCGCTTCAGACTGATAAAGCCTTGCTGGAGTCCAATCACAAGCTCTTCGAATAGCAGACGCATCGTTTGAGATCGTTCGTCACGAACGCCCACAAGACGACACTGGTTGGTCAAATAGGCCATATCATCTGCATCCTCAACCAAAGCTGATACCGTCGTCAGCTGCGCCTCTGTCGCTTCTATAGCATCAGCACACGGTAGAGCAATCAGCTCCACCATCGCCGCCATGCGGAGCGTCATGCTTGTCATTGCTAACACCCGAGTCCCTCGCATTCCTCAACAAGGGACACAAACCATCCCTCGTTGAACAAGGGACGAGCTTCAACTTCCCGAGGATGCTTCCGTGTCAATCTTCAATTAGGGACACTGTCCCGAACTGATCAAAAGGTCAACGCAATCGGAAGTCCCCCACACAAATTCAACTTCCAGCCGCCAGAGATGGAGCCCCAAGCAGCAGCGCCGACCGCCCCCGCGACCAAGACCGCCGCCGGCCCTCTGGGTGCCTACGAGCGATGGTTCAATGCGCACTCGGGCGTGGCACGAAACATGGAGACCATGCTCTATATTGCGCCGCAGCTCGTGCCCGTACGTATTGAGACGCCGATCCTTTGGTTGCACTCTATTTAACATCTCTGTTGCTGTTGGATAGAAAACGGCCGTGCCGCCGGAGATCGCGACACAATTCAGCTACTCGCTCGTGGGATTGCTGCACCTGTACCACGACCACATTGTGTACAAGAACACCAACCCAGAAGCTGATGCGAAGCCGACGCCTACTGATCGGTGCGTCGACTTTAAAGTTGACTTTGCACAGGACCAACTCGGACTGATTGGTGATATGAATGCTTGCAGCTTGACGCGTATGGTGCGCATTCCTTTGTCCTTGATCTCGCATGTGCAAGTGCTGGCCGAAGTGGTTGCAAACAAAGTCGGCGGAGACGTCGGCAAATGGCGAGTGGTATGGCTTGCAAGTTGATGACATGGATATAAGCGCATGCATTGCTAATGTGTACCGTTAAGTAGATTGTGTGGATTGAACTCGTCAAGAGCGCGTGCCGACTGTTTTTGTTGCTGCAGCAGCGTCGCGGCATGCTTTTGCGAGGCGCAAAGGTCCGTTTAGCACCAAACATCGGTTCACAGTATGATGACTGATGCTTTGATTGCAACTGCTGCAGTACAAGGGTGTGGACTCGACTCCGCGTGAATCGCCGTTCGCTCGTTTCACCAAATCCAAGGAAAAGCGTGGTGCTCGCACGGGAAAGACTTTTTCCAAGCGTGAGTGCGCATTGATCTCGTTTGAATGTGATTGTGTCGGCTATAACATTATCGCTTGCGTGATTCACCTTCACAGCTGCCGTTGAAGAGAAGACGACGCCCGAGGAACCCGCTGCTCCCAACACGATCTCCTTCGAGGTAAGTGATCGGGATGTGTAGAATTTAGTAATTCAGTCTGGAGCTATAGGCTGACCTGTTGATATTATCAGGATCCTACGTTCCATGTGGACAGTGCTGTGAGAGAAGAGCTGCTGGTTGGCGGCGAGTTCTTGCATATCCTCCGTCCTACCGTGTACGCTATCTTGCGTCAACGCAGTAATGAGAACTCGTGGCTCCCTGTCGTTATTGCTTTCATCGTGGAAGCTTCAGGGTACGAATCTGCTCAAGCGTTGCCACTTGCGCTTTTTCTAACATGATTCCGCTGTAGAATCCTGATGTCGAACGCTGCGGTGAAACCTCTTGAAGCTTCGACTACAAATGTTAAGAAGGCCGAAGAAGAAATTCGTGCTCGAAAGGTGTGCACTGTGACAACTCAAGATTCTAAGGATATCATGGTTGCTGACCGTATAACTCGCTTGATTAGATGGCTCTTCTTCTCTATCTGCTGCGCGACCCAGTGTACAATTCGGTCACGATACCCGCGGCTGAAAAGGTAAATGCGCTTTTGTTTACGTTAAACTCGTTCAAAACTGCGCAATGTGTATCTAATCGATTGCCTCTTCTTATCTTGCAGGTGTGTGATGTGGTGGACTATGTTCCCCTCGTCGGCAAAGCCTTCCGCTTTTTGGCGATCAAGGGAACGGCGTACTACCATCAGTTCCACTTCTACACGTCGGCGTCGTAACCGTCTGACCAGTCAATGCCGATATACACGCTATTCCTGGTCAATCGGCGGCACCAAACACACGTCAATCAATGCCATTTTGTCTGTACCTTCCGTCGCAAATGCGTTCGTGGCTCGATCAGGTTGATACTCGTGAATAGAAGAGCAGATACGCTGTCGACAAGGTCTCACGCTCGAACGTGCCGGCATCAAGGACAGATACCACGTCGTCGTCAATTTTGATCCATCGGCTGTCTCGTTCACGCGCATTGCTATCCGACTGTAGACCATCTGGATATCTCACATAGGCGATATAATGGCCGACGTCAATTGAGCTTCCGAGATGAGAGCACACTGCGACTAGCTCATAAAGCACGCGTTGCGCTTCGTCTCGAACGAACATGTTCAAGGTCATGTCAAGGCACGTCTTTCCATAAGGAAATTGAACTGCAGAGTCCACCTTCTGTATTCGTCCAGTCCACATCGACTGCTTGAGCCGTTGCAACCGAAGGATCAAAACTGGAGGCACTCTTTGAAAGAGAACCTGGGTGAAACGTGTCGTTTTCTCGCAACAAGCTTCGCATTGAACACGGTTCTCGTCACCCAAGTGCTCTGGAAGGCGGTGCGTTTCAAGGCAGTTCTTGATGGTCTGGACTCGTTTGGAGGTGTCAATGTTCAAGGTAATCACCCTATTCAATACCGCTATCAGCCGATCAGTCTTGTTGAAATGCTCAGCAGAAACACCGCACTAACCGTTGCTCTTGATGCACACACGAAAGGAAATTGCACTCTCCACATAGGCTTCCATGCACAGTCTGACTTGTGAAGTAGTCTGTGACGACCGAGCTGTTCGATTGTAAATAGCATTCCCATTGTAGCTCAGCGAGCTTGCCTATGCAGCAAATTAAGAATCAGCTTAGCTTCTCGAATGCTTGGCTTCAGTTCGGCCCAAGACTTCGCACGTACTGACAATCGGGATGTAGAACGAAGGCGGATTCAATTTCCGTGCAATCACTTCGTTCCAAAACCAATGCTTCAGTTCAGCTACTTGACTCGCTCTCGAAGCACGTTCTTCAAGTCCTGCGATCGGCCGAGCAAGACGCAAAGCTTCATGCAGAAGCTCAAGCAAGAGCGATAGGAATTCCTATGTAGACAGATATCAGTACAGTCTGTAGATGACAGCTCATGGTGCGTTTGTACATACCTCTGCATCCTGTTGCTCTTGCAGAGATGACACTTTGGAAATGATCGGCGTGCAGTCACTAAGAGCATCAAGAAACAACTGAGCTCGTTCGCTATTCGCATTGCGATGTCGAGCTGCCAAAAACTCAGCGCGCATTGCTTGAGAGGCTTCATTGTCGTGGATATAGCCCTCAATCCCATCGTGTGGCTTCACCAGGTTCTGCATCAAGCGCAAGAGCGTCAACACCACTTGGAACTGCTGTGCGAAGCGTTCTTCTACTTGTTCGCCGCTCTTGTGCTTGGCAATCGCCATTAAATCCTGTTCTAGTCGAACCCAGAAGTCCGAGCAAACGCGCATGCACTGCAGAATGGAGCTGATGAAGCATGTATTGCCCTTGTTCACGAGACCCATGGGCATGACCTGCGCATTCCGTGCCGCCGTGCTACGGCTTTGCATAACGCTGTCTTCCTCCTCTTTGCTCAATTCGCGCTGCTGCTTGCTTTGCTTAAGCAGCTTGCGGTCCAAAGGCCAGAGGAACTCGCCCAAGGCCTGCACCACGAGCCGTCGTAGCGTTCCGCCCACGGCCACAAGCGCCCGCAGCACTCTGCCTGCAGGCGACAGCATGGAGCTCTGGAGAAACCGATTCTTCAGCTGACGTGATCAGTTTAGACAGGGGTATTGATTTCGAGGAACAGTATTACCGACCTGCACTGCTTTGTGGCATTTTGATTGGCTTAATGATGCCGATGCTGACGCCGGCCATGGCGATGAAGGCAGCTGTCGCCCTGGCGCGTCGTTCGTGCACTGGGTCTGCGCAACTGTTAGCAAGCGAAGCAAGCGAATCTACGCACGCAATAGTGCCGAGCCGCGCTTTTAGTATCCACTCGACTCCGGCCAGGTGCGTGCGAACCACCTGAACCAGAAGAAGCGACACGACCACTAATGGAGGGCTGTTGTGATGTAGAGATCCGGTGGATACTAACAAGCGCGTGCATGAGACTCCGATCGTAGAGGGCTGCGGAAGTCCCTGGATGAGCTGGCTGGGCAAAGGCAGCGCCATGCAAATGTACTGCGCCTTGGTCTCCAGCGGCACGATGGTCTTCCAAGCCGACCCGAGCGCTGACATGTTTCAGGTACTGTATTAAGCTTACACAGGTTTCCTATGCGCTATCAGAATGCGTCATCGCTCTATTCCGCCCGTAGGTAGCTGCCACAGCTGCAACAATCTCGACTGCCTCCACCAGCGTGTTCTTCGGCGCCAAACTGTTTTGCGACAAGGTGGTGACGGACATTGTCTCCTATCGCTCTATCGGCGATAAAGGTTCGTTCGCTTGTGCATATACCCACCCATCCGCACCTATGTGAGCGTTATCTCAACAATGTCTTGTTAGATGAATACGTGCGCATCTCGGTCCTGGGTGCCATATCCAAGTACAACATTCATGTCTCGCCCACTGGTAAGTGTCATACTGTAGCGAGCGCTCTAGTCCAAACACGCCATATAATGGCGTCTCACTGCTGAATTTTTCCTCATGGCTACTTTTTTCACAGATATCAAGTCTCTACCGCACGACGGAGAACACGCATACAAATTCCAGGTGGGCGGCCGAACGCTGGAACTGGACACGAGCTACGGCAAGTGCCACAACAAGAAGGCGCTGGAGATCCTTATGGAGGGCAAGCCGCTAGTCTCGCGCAAGGCCGGCAAACAAAAAAAGCGGCTGCGCCAATAGAGAGCAAGGAGTGGCCCACCATAAATAGTAAATAATTCAGATGCAGCGGGCGTCAGAAAATGCAAACAGACCCTTTTTGGTGTAATATGGGTTTGAAAGTGAATGAGGTTCATCCCAGCCAACCAGCAGAAGGCTCTGGCGTCAGCTCAACAACTTTTCTCTCTTTTTCGCAAAGGGGCGATCTTTACATATAAGATCCAGAGTCATGTCAACCCATGCACCCTCCGACGAATTATTGGAGAAAGAGACCCATTCCTCTATAGGAAACTGTATATATGTCAGTCCAGTTGCGAGTGAATCCACCCAAGCTCTATTTTGTTATAATGTATCCGATATGTGGCGCGCGGTCCTCCCGCCCGCCCACATTTCTCTTTCCTCACATATTTTTGTGTGTTGTAAAGTTTCCATGTCGTGTAAGTCACATCAAGTGAGCTAACAAACCAAACACTTGCCACAAAATTTGCAGCCCATTTCCTGCTGGAAAAAATTCTGTCAAACCAGTTCCCAAAACTCTATGTTGAGAAATTGGACCGTCACTCTTTCGCCTTCAAAATTTGGCCAATAAACGAGACGCGTAAATTTTGGGAGCCCTGGCCCCAACCCTGCGGCCGTGTTTCTTCCCGCCTTGTGACCAACTGACTGGGAACGTAGGGGCAGTTTTCGATCAGCCGCCTTCTCCATGATGCTGGCCGCCAAGAACCCAAGCGTCCTGCTCACTCGGCCTTTGGACGCGTCCCTCCCGCAGACACCGTCGCTGCGACCGCTCTACACGCCACCCGTGGTGTCCTCGTCCACCCCCATTAAGCTCCCGTCTGTCATGAGCGTCACCAGCGTGTCCACCTCGCCGACTAGCACAGCCTCGCGCAAGCGCAAGATGCTCGTGCGCGTGGCCACACCTGTCGTCCAGAAGCGCATACGCACATGGACCGATCTAGAGTTTGAAGAAATGCTGGAAGAGGCCGCACTTTTGCGTGAAGAGCTCGAGTTGCTGCTCGCGGTCGCGCAAGATCTGTGTCTTGATCTGAAGCTCGACCCAGCCAACGTGCTCGCGTTCGTACAGACGCTGATCACGATCGAAGACAAGATGGCCAAGCAGGGCGAGAAGGAGCTGTCGGTCGCCGAGATCTGCGCCATGTGTCGGCAGATGGTGACCATGATGCAGTACCTGTGCCAGGTGCATTACGACCACTTTGCGCTTGTCGACATGCAGGACCACGTGCGCGAATGCCGCGACCGGTTTATGCGCTTTGTGTGCCAGTACGCGACCATGATCGGCCTTCGCCGGTGATTAGAAAATCCCACCTGTCGTAGCTAGCGTTCTTCCTATTTATTCTTCTCAGACGTCCGTCCATTCGGCAGATAGACGACATGACGCCCTGTGTATCATAAAGACAGCTCCCATTTTGGCATTCTTCGTTGTCTATTCTGTACTCTGTCTCTTCTTCCTTAAAGCTTACTGCTGCTTGGCCTGCTGCTCCGCGACGTACTTGGCGTGCACGTCTTCCAGTACCTGGCGGCAAGGCACCACTGCGCGCAGCTTAATGCACATGAGGAATGCTCCCGCCAACTTGCGATGCAGCGAGTAGACTTCCTGCGGCGGCGGAGTGAGACGACCGTGCATGAAGGTCTCCGTGTATTGCGCCAGACGCTTGGTGAGCTGGCTGCCATGGAAGTCAAAGGGCTCCGACGATCGGAACGGCTCACCGACTACCATACCAGCGGCCGAATGCGCCCGCATCATGGCTGGCGATTCGTCGCCAGTGAGGAACTTCATCTTGATGGAGCAGTCCATCATCGTCTTCTCGTCCTGGTTCGCTGCCGCCCACACGATCTGGAAGTAGTCGTCCACAAACTCCTTGTTAAACTCACGCGCAGCACCAAAGTCGATCAGGCCGATCATGTTGGTGGACGAGTTGTACATGAAGTTGCTCCAGTTCGGATCGGTTTGCATAAAGCGCCACTCAAACAGCTCGCGGATTGTCAGTTCCAGTACACGACGAGCAATGCTGTTGCGTACGTCTTGCGAGAGATGAACGACCTTGTCGACTGCGACGCCCGAGATCAGTTCAGTCGTGAGAACACGCGGTGTGCTGAATTCGCGGTAGACGCGCGGCACGACGTATTCGTCGTCCATGCCACTCACATGAATCAGCTCGCGGAACTTGTCCTGGTTGTCTGCCTCTTGCGCGTAGTCGCACTCGATCGTGAGCTCTTCCTGTCCGACTCTGAATCATAATGCAGATTAGTCCTGATGTCCACCAAATCATCAAGAGATCATTCGAGCTCACCTGATAATCTCGTCGATGTAAAGACCGCGAGGGAGAATGTTCGTGTACGTCACGAGACGCTTCAAGTTCTTCAGATCGCTCTCAATGCTGTCAGCCACGCCAGGATACTGGATCTTGATCGCCACGCGCTCGCCACTGAGCAGCGTCGCTCGGTGCACCTAGCCGTTTGGTATGGCTACATTGTAAATTCGCTCTACATCGGTACGCCGTGAACTTTACAAGAGGAAAGCGTACCTGTCCAATCGATGCAGCAGCAATGGGCACGTCGTCGAATTCCTTGAATCGTTCACGCCAGTTTTCACCAAATTCTGCACTCAATTGCTCATGCAGTTGCGCTCGTGGCATCACATGCGCACTGGAGAGAGCATAGCGTTCCATTAGCAAGAAGTGAGGCTGCGCAAAGCATTAGACTCAAGGAGATACTCACTTCTGACGTACACGCTCAAGCGCTTCACCAAGCTTGGACGGGATCAGGTTTTCGTCTTGGATACTGAGCATCTGGCCGAGCTTCAACGCAGCGCCACGCATTGTGCAAAGCGTTTCCGCAAGGCGCTCGGCATTGGAGTCCGAGATCAGCGCATTGCGGGTTCCACCTTTGCCTCCCGTGCGCACTATCTCAGTCGCAGTACCGACGGCAAGCTTGGCGGCGAGACTGCCAAAGCCAAGAATACGCGAGAGCGGAGACGACGGCACGTGCTTCTCGGTCCACGGCTGGCTGCGCGGCTCAGGCTGCATTTCTTCTTCCACCACAGGTGCAGCCGGTTTGGTGACTGGCACAAAATGTTGCTCTTCTGGGTTCTCAATGGGCGGATCTTGCTTGATCACATCTTGCACAGTCTGGTACTCAGGTTCCACACTCGCGAGTGTCGGCAGTGGTTCTTCATGCTTTGCAATGGCAGCTTCAGCTGCGATCGCACGCTGGATCAGCGTGACTGCAGCCTCGGGCGCTTGCTGCTGAGTGACAGCCGTTGCAGCAGTCGGAGCAGACGCCACGGGCTCCTGCTCGACCACAGTCGTTTCAGCCGGATGCGCTGCTTTGTTCTCCATCATATACGGCACCAACCGAGCGAGATCGCGCGCATGGCCAGCCAGCTGTGTGGTCTTAGTCGTAGCCTCGGGCACCTGCATGCGCGCCATCTGCTCCGCCACCTTGCCGGCGCCGTGCAGCACGCGCAGGAAGTCCTGGGACCACATTCCTTCGTGTTCCTTGCTGCTTTGGTTGTGTGACAACGACTCGAGACATCCGAGCCACACGCTAGACCAACATTCCCACTTCCACCGAGCGTAAACTATGGCAATCAATGTCATACTGGTATTTATACCGGTATTTCACTTCAAAAATCGGAGTGAAAAGGCACACATTTCAAAAGACACTCGAAGAGCCACCAGCTGAGACGAATGCCGATCACGCCGCGCTTCACGTGGGAGCAGGACGCCGCCTCGCTGGCGCTAGAGATTCAGCTGCCTGGAGGACGCGGCAAGCACGCTGATATATACGGTAAGGATGGTTACGGTGCTGTGACCAGAAGACAGAGAGTGCGGTCTGACTGTTGAACTCTAGTGAGCGATCTTGTGATCAAGGTCAATGCGTCGCCGTACGTTTTGTTGCTGGATCTCTTTGAGATCGTGGATGAGTCATCTGTGGTCGTAAAGAGCGTGGCTGCGACAAACACGCTGCACGTCTCGTTGCAGAAGGTATGGGCTTTTTGTTGGACGTGATAAGAAGCTAATGCTGAAATACGGTGATCAGCAACAAGCATCGATATGGCCGCACTTGACGTGCCAAGAAGACAAGAAACTGCGACGCGAACGTCGAGATGCATCGATGGAGCGCAAGGTGCAATTAGAGATCAGTCTGGCAGCCAAGCGGAAAGACAACCGATATAAGGAAGAAAAACACACGCTGCGTGCACAAATGGCTGTTGATGATACAAAGCGTCATATGCTTGACGATCTGAAAGCCCAAGAGAAGCAGCGGGAAGAGGTAGTATCCTTCATCTCTAATGCCTTGCTAGTTGAGTCTCATTCATTTCTTGTTGCATAGCAAGCCATGTACGAGTCATTTCGTGAGCTGAACCTGAGCAAGCAGAAAGAGCTTCCAATATCCACGCTTTACAATCAGAAATGCGATCAAGGGGAAGCAAAAATCACGAAAAGAAAAATATTCCAGCAGTCGCCAAAGCCCAAGAAGCAAAAGAAAAAGATTTCATTTGCACCCTCCGTTGAAATTTGCGATAACCAGCAGGAAGACGCTCTTGAACTCGCGTCGGACGGATCGTTTGACTTATCGTCTGCCAGCTCAAAAATGCTTGCTTCTATTCAAGAGCACAATGAAGAGGAAGAGATCACAGAAAAGGCGCCTTCAATCGCAAAAGAGTGGGAGCTTGTGGAAGCTTCACTTCACCAAGACGAATTGCCGATCAAGACGGAAGAAATTATTGTCGAAGAAGAGCTGCAAGTACCACAGATGCATCCACCGCGCGCATCGTCAAAATCCGAAATTCAGTTCACGCCGCGCGTTTTCCCAACTCCTTCACGAGAATCCAAAGCCGCTGAAGAAGAGGATTGGCTTTTGAAGAATCGCAAGCATTTAAAAAAGCACAAAGGGCTTAATCACTCAGCAACATACGACATCAGCGAAAGCGATCGTAAGTTTGGATGTTATTGGATCCGTTATCGACAACACTAACCTGGGCGTTTTGCAAATACCGATAGCTATGTGGCTCAAGGCCAAAGCTGACGATTTTTATCGCAGTACCGATTTCAAAAGTGCTGTGAATGCATATACTGAAGCAATTTCACTCTTGCCTGTCGATCAGACCGATCTAATTGTGACGTGTCTCGCTAACAAAGCGGCATGCTTACTGCAACTCCTAGAATTCGAGGTATTTCTGCGCAATAACGTTCTTAGTGGTTCAAGTTTGCTAACCATGACTTATCAATTTGTCCGATAGAAATGCATCGATGACTGCTCTGAAGCACTGTCACATTTGCCTGATACTCGTGAGACAGACGAAAACCCACTTAAACACTACAGACTCAAGCTCAAACTGTATGTACGTCGTGGTACTGCGCACTGTCGTCTGGGCAACTATGCGCAAACAAAAGCAGATTATGGTGTCGCGCTCTCCATGGATAATCAGAATCCGATGCTGAAGGAAGATTTTATGGAGATCATTGCTGCCGAAAAAGCTCATGACGAGAAAGAAGCTGGTGATAAATGCGCCCGCGACAACGAACTGAAACAAGCAATTCAGCATTATTCGGAATCGCTGCGACTGCATCCTCATTCGATTGCGTGCATGTCAAACAGAGCAACTTGCTACCTGATGATGAACGATGCTGATTCGTGCATGAAAGATTGCACGCGAGCACTCGAACTCTTGCAGCGAGATGAAAAGGAGATCCAACAACAAAACGCAGGAAAGCTCGCGTTTTTCTCTGTCGGACCAGCAGCAGGATCGACCAAACGCCGTGCTTATGTGATCAAGACGCTGGTCCGTCGAGGTACGGCGGCCATATCACTGGGACAATGGGAACAAGGTCAGTTACACCGCAAAATGAATGTGTCCTGATTGATTTTGTTCTGACTGGTTCATGCTTTTTTCCTTAGCTGAATCCGATTACGTAGCAAGTGTGGAGCTTGATCCATCGAACGACAGTCTGAAGAAGGACCTGCAAACGATCCAGTTGGAACTATCAAAACATAGGGCGACATCTACCGACGGTGCTCAAGGAGCGTAGGTCGAGAATGGCGCATGTAAAAATGCATATTTCGCATTATGTATCTTAGCTGCATGAATATTTGACTGCACCGTCGCTGAGTGGACTGAGTATTTTGCATCTGAAATTGAGAAACTTGAGCTATAGGTGGAGCGCGTGCCTTCCTTATATGTACATGAATTATCAAGATGAACATGATGCGTGGAGATTTTTAGTACGATGCCATCGCGTGAAGTGGGAGTACTGCTGCCTGCTTGGAGCGCTGGTACGGGGCTGGTGATGGGAAATTACGGGGAGTCGGATTGGGTTGGTTGCCGTCAAAGGCCGCAGGTGTGTTGATTTGCACGCGGCCAACTTCTGGGTCAAATTCGTCCGGCATTACTACTCCATTATTGTTGCCCTTGGAGCCTTTGCTGAACCAGTACCACGCTGGGGCGACCTTGGCGTTTGCCAATGGCGACGCAGCAGCAGTGATCACAGGAGTCAACGATGCAGCAAGAAAGTCAGTGCAGTACGAGATGAGACTACCAGAAGGCTTTTTGTCCAGTGTCGGCTGGTTTGACTGCCCCACTTCGACCAAGACAGGTCGTTCCAGCTTCAGTGAAGTACCAACTGTCTGGTTGGGGGGTGGTGCTGAGTACTGTTCGTTGTTGCTGGACACAAATGGCGATGTCTTGCACGGAGTCGGTGGTGGCGCTGAGTAAGTTTGAGTTGATAGAAGCCCAAGAGAAGGAAGTGGAGTATTACGCCACTGGTACGGATTCTGGGGCGCGATTTTCATTGGGGTCGCGTGACCATTTGATACCACAACGGATGCCACATTGACAAGGTGCGTCTTGAGCTGAGTACTTTGATTCTGTAGTGAGCGTGAAGGCGACAAAACAGAAGGAGCAGCGGAATACACCACTGACTTGCATTGGGCAGGTGATGAAAGCGTATTGACGCTAAAAGTCAAAGCTTCGTTTGGCCATCGCTCACACGTTGAGGTCTCAGCGCGTGGTGTCTCCGCCATTTGAGTTTGGCAATCGCCGCGAGCTCGTCTCGCATTCTCAACTGCGTCCGCATGAGCTTTCTTCCAATGCTGTAGCTCGTCATTCATGCGTTGGAGAGATTGGTCTCGCTCAACTCGTATCTGTTGCAATTGCTCATTCAAGAGCCAAATCTGCTGCTCGTGCTGGAAATTGGCCTCGTTTAGTTTCTGTTTCAGGAACTGGTTCTCGCGATGCAGACGCTCCAGCTCGTTTCGGCTTGAATCTCTCTGAGGCTGTTGCTGTGGCTCTTCTTGCTTGTGGTTGTACGGTTCCTCGTGCTTTTCCTTCTGCGGTTGCTCCGGGTGGTTCCGCTTTGGCTCAAATCGAGTCGCCACTACCACAGGCTTGGCTGGTGTCAAGTTCTTCATCCAACCATCGTCATAGGCCGCATTCAAGGCACAAGCTTCATCTTCCTGGTTACTTTGACTCTGCCAGATACCTGCAATCGGCTGAATTGGAACTCGAATGCCCTGCTTGCGTGGAGCTGACGGCATGAGCATTCTCGAACGCGGCGAGGCCATGAGGAGGAGAAATCAAGTGATGCGAAGTAGAACACTTGCGTATTCGCGAAGGAATCGGCAAATGTGCTCTGGATCTGCTTCATTGAAAGCCAATGAACAAGCCAAACACGTGATGGGATCCGATCCTCCGTTCTCTTTCGATCTTATCCCATCCTTCAAAAATAGCCTCGAATGCCACGGGTACACTAATGGGTACACCTTTTGGCTATTTTTAGCTGATTGGTCATCAAACTCAAACCAGGACGACCCGACCCCTAAGGGGACGAGGGAGGGACTTTGTAATGGTTGCTAAAAAAGACACGTGGTTTTCATGGACAGCAACCAAATTTTGAGGTGGAATTAGGTAGCATATACATCAAGTCCGAATAGTCATCACTAAAATTGTATTGTCGATTCCGTTTCCTTGTTTGTTTGCTTATGAGACGTTTACAATTTTTGTATGGCGTCGCCCTTAATTTAAATGTTGACGCTGCGTGCGTGTGACTTGAAGGCCCCTCAGTAGTAGCCTGTCGGTCCGAACGTCACGATCACACGACAGCCACAGCCCAAGCGCGTCAAGCAGCAGGCAGACGCTGGTCATTGATTCCGTTTCCCAGAGCGTCAAGAGCATCCCATGGAGAAGACCAAAGACGCTGCTGCTGTGGACCAGCACGTGGACAAGCCCAAGAGCGTCGGGCGACCGCTGGCACTGCACACCATGGCCACGGAGCTGCTGACGCAAGTCCAGCATCGCGTTCCGGCGGGCTCGCTGCGGTCGCTCTTCAGCTGCATCGGTATCGGCGAGCAGACCCCGTTCAACCTGCCGCCTCAAGAGCAAATGCTGCCGCGCATGAAGACCAACGGCCACTACTTCCTCACTAATTATCTACTTATGAGCGCCGGTGTCTTCGCCTTTTTATTGTGAGTGCCGTTCATTGTCTACGGTGGCTCACGTGGTTGGAAGTTCACAGATCTGTTTGCAGACTCTTCTTCCACCCGATCCAGCTGCTCATGTGCTTCATCGTGGCCTGCGGATGGTACGTGGTGCTCACACGCGAGCACACAGGCGAGAAGGACCATCTCGTGATCTACGGCCGACAGATCGGCGAGCAGGAGATCCTGCTCTTTACGACCGCCAGTACGTGCATCGCTTGCTGCTGCTGATGTAGCCTCTCTATCGATCTAGAGTCTCACCGTCTCGTGTTTGCAGCCACAGTCATCTTCCTGCTCTTTTTTATTCTGCCGACCGTTGTGTTCTCCATCTCGACAAGGTGAGCCCAGCCTAGCGCATCATCTGTATCACCTCTCAGTGCTCACACTGGCTCTGCTTTAGTGCCGTGGGCAGCGCTTTGCACGCGCTTCTGCGCAACAACCGTCTCAAGGACGACTCGCACTCGTACTCGTCCAAGGTCGCGATTGCAGAGGAGCCGTCGGACGAGCAGGTGTAGCTATCATAGCGATCCATTCCGCCAGTTCTGTACAACAACACTTCCATTTCGTCAACTTGAATATCCTCTACATCTTCTTGACCATCTTGACCGTCTCGCCGCGCTCATTGTAGCCCATGCGCCGTGTGTGCATGAGCACATTGGCCAGCAGCGGGATCTTAAATGCGATGAACGGCAGCGAGAAGAGTCCATAGGCGGTGCGGATCCAGTAGAACAGCGCTTTGCGCTGCCAGTGCTCGAAAGGGAACCAGACCACGAAGCAGATCAGCGCCACGATGATCGCGAACGAGACGGTCTCGTAGCCGCAAAACTTCATCAGGTAGCCGCCACGGTTCATATGCAGCTCGTTCCCGAACACGTCGTGGAACGTGCGTCTTCGTCGGCCGTGCGCGAGCAGGATCTCATGCGAAGAGCTCGAGCGCGAGAGTTTGTTTTCGCCTGGCCGATCTGTGTATGGAAGTCGGAAGAACGCGATCCATACCAGCGCGATCTGAAGGATGAAGAAGCATGCGTTCCATGGTTCAAGCGCTGGTCCTAAAGCACATACAATGAGCGTGAGCTGGTCATTCACCAGAGCCATTCATCGGACAGAAGCGCACCAACCTTGCTGGCACAAATCTAGCGAGCCACGCGTGATGCATTTGACGTACATCGCGACGCCCGAGATCATCGAAAAGATACCGAGCGTGATGAACTGCGCCGACTTGAAGCCCACGATGAACTGGCAGAGTTGGTGCTCGTTCGTCTTGTCCTTGATCAGGAAGAGGAAGAGCCACCAGAGCTGACTCACCACTGGGAACAGCCCGATGCACGTGAAGGCGATCCACCACGGGTCCTGGAAGGACATCCAGATGGACTTGTCGTAGGGAAAGATATGGTACAGGATATGACCGCGTACACGATAGAACACCGAAAGCTGCGCCTCCTCCACAGGCTCCAGGCCCTTGGGACTGCCTAGTTGCGAGGCAGAGCTCGGTCGGAACAGGTCGCGGGTCTTGCGGAAGATCTCCATCTTGACGTCCGGCATGAATTGCTCCACGGCCTGGTCGATGTTTTTCTAGCCACATAGTCACACACAATGAGCCAACGGCAGTTCTTCCGTCAGCATTGAGCATTGCCATGTCTGCACCTTGAGATATGCTGGCATGTATGGGTCTTTCATGGCGTACTTGAGGCGGTCGGCAACCACATCGAGCGCGCGCTCAAGGTACTTGCGCACGGTGCGATGCATGGCCAGCTGCATGCCGCCCTTGGTGTCGGCCGCGATGTCCTGGAACCGCTTGCTCGTGGACACAATCATGGAGCTTGTGGACTCCACGATGCCGTTCCAAGACGCAGGCGGCGTGGCCTCGGCTGCGCGTTGTGCAGTTAGCAACACTTCCTGCTCAGGGAAGATCTCCGGGAACACGCGCTTGTACTCCTGCGCGAACCGCTGCACATCGCCCAACACGATCGGCCGACGAGCCTTACTAGTAGCAGAAGATGCAGTGTCGCCAGCGGTGTGGCTTCCAGCGGCCACAGCGGCATGCCTGTTGCACAAGTTGCGCCAGAACTTGCGGATCTCCAGCCTCTGCTGCGGCGTCAGCGCCGGCAGTTGCTCCATGGCCGCGAAGAAGTAATCTGTGCTCACGACGCGCTCGGCAAACTCCTGCTCCTCGTCGGCGCGCTCCTCGCGCTCCTGTAGCCATGCAAACACGGCCACACTGGCCGACATGGCGGCCGCCCCGTACAGCACGCGCATGCGCAGCCACATCACGTCGAGGCTTCTTTTAGTGACACGCGTGAACGGTTAAGTGCAATTGTGTCGATGGGTTTTCATGGTGTAGTGACATCTAAGTTCGGTCCAAGTTGAACTCCAGATCAGATCGCTCATGTGCAGTTTGAAAAATCAGCGTATTAACCAATATGTGGTCTTGACTGCTCTGGCAGTGTTAGCTGTTCACTTCACTCGTTCAGCATGATTGCCCAGTGGACTGCTTCTCGTGCCTATTTCCGGACAAGAAACGGAACTCTCAAAATAGTGACGACATTTAAGTGCGCACTCTGAGCGTACTTAGCGCTATACCTCATTTTCCTTTTGATAACCCCTTGTGGAGACGAAAATGGCGAGTTACGAGCAGGACGTGGCGGATGCGGAGGACCTGATCGCCCGCGCCACGGACGAGCAGCTGCAAGGGCCCGAGTGGCAGCTCAACATGGCCATCTGCGACATGGCCAACGCCAACCACGCCATGTGAGTCTCGCTCTTGTCCTGCTGTCAAACAAGCCAACTGACGTGTCATGTGCAGCTGCGACGACATCGTGCGCTCGCTGCACCGGCGACTGCAGAGCGGATCGCCACGCGTGGTCATGCAAACGCTGGTGCTGACCGAGACCGTGGTCAAGAACGGCCCGCCGGCCGTGCATGCGCAGGTGGCTTCGCGCGCATTCGTGAACGAGGTCGCGGCGCTCACGGACGGCAGTCTGGGTGTAGACGTGCAGCACAAGGCGCTGGAGCTGATTAAGCAGTGGGCCGACGCGTTCACGGGCGATGTGGCCTTCGCGGCGTTCCAAGATACGTACCGCCAGCTGAAGATCCAGGGCGTGGTCTTCCCTGAAGCCGAGCAGGAGGTGCCGATCTTTACGCCACCGTCTACCGCAGCTGCTGCTGCTGCAGGAGGCTCTTTGCGCGTTGGAGACGCTTTCAGCGCCAGTAGATCAACAACACCAAGAGGCAGCGCGTCACCTCGAGCAGGAACTACTGCGGTCGACGGAAAGCCCTGCGCCAGCACGAGGGAACAGCAGATCGCTAAGCTGCATGCCGATCTACAGGTCGTGATGGAGAAGATCGATCTATACCGCGACTTCCGTTCACAGGGCGAGTCAGGCAGCTCATACGAAGACTTGGTGGACTTTTTGCGCCAGTGCCAGCCACGCATGAACACGCTGATCGAAGGAGGCATTGTGGGCAAGATCGACGAGCAGACGCTGGAGCAGTGCCTCAATGTGCGTGCCCTTTAGCAATGAACTGCACTGGCTGCTGATACTGACTCTGTGGTGTCTCTCTCTCTCTCATCAGGTGAACGATAGCTTAATTAAAGTGCTGGAAGAGAGTCGCTCCGCGTCCGCTGGAGCAGTCACGGGCGATCTGCTCGGTCTCGAATCTCCGTCTCGCGCCTCCATGCAGCGCATGTCGCTCATCTAAGCACTTGGGATCAGAACACGCGCAACATTCCTGGCGGTAAATAGCACTGATTCATTTATATATCCTCTTGTCTAGCTGGACATGTCTTTGGTGCTGGCTTTGGGCGCCCTCGCAATGATCCACTGCCGTTCGTCCTCGCTGGCTTCGCGCGTGTCGACCGGGTTGTTGTACGCAGACACGAGTCCTGTGGCCGGCACGAAGATGCCGTTCCCGGCGTCGTAGGTGCCTAGCGGCACGACCCGCTTGACTCCCGTGTCGAAATAGTTGAGCCCCCCAGCGGGCAGGATCCCACGCGGCGAGATGGTCTCGGAGAAGTACCGCCGGTCGTTGCCGGTGCAGTAGCTCCAGTTCTCCGGAGCGTACTCGAGTCCATCGGTGAACGTGAACGTGCCTTCGACCTGCTGCTTCCATAGCGATGTGAGCTTCCTATCGTATCACAGAGTGACAAGCGCGAGCACGCAGACCTTGCCGTTCTCCCACACGCCTTGCAGCTTGCCCTCTGCAAAGAACAGCGTGCCTTTGCCGTGGAATTGGCCGTTCTGGAACTCGCCTTCGTAGCGATTGCCATCAGGCAGCTGCAGACAGCCATGACCCCAGAACCGACCGAAAGACTTGCTGCCTTCGTACACGAGTCCTGTGGTCTCCATTAGCTTGAGAGAGAGAGAGAACGCAATTGAACTTGGTCTCCCATGCGATGCTGCTCTATTAATACGCCGCTCATTAAGGCTCCAAGATCGTGCGTTCTTATCGGCTCAGCGTCATTTCTTCTTGCCTGTG
Organism: Elongisporangium prolatum; assembly: GCA_023335875.1. Classification (NCBI taxonomy): domain Eukaryota; phylum Oomycota; class Peronosporomycetes; order Pythiales; family Pythiaceae; genus Elongisporangium; species Elongisporangium prolatum. Next base: position 62,477 of record JAADVW010000009.1, read on the forward strand.
AAGCCAAACGGATCCGGCAGCTCGCTGTACTTGTTGTTGGCTTTAGTCTGCTCTGCTGACGCTCTGTCTGGCGTTGTGGCAGCTTCCTTGGCCATAGCTTTCTTGAGCAGACTAGTGCCTCCGGATGCAGCAGATGCTGGCAGCGTAGGCTTCACTGGCACCGCATTGAAAGGCGATGCCCCGTCACCATTGGCTCTGCAACGTGACGCCCGAACAGCTGAGCTCATGGCCTCGTCCTCGCCGATCATCTTGGACTCGATCGCGTGGCGCAGCAGCCCAATGCGGTAGAAACTAGCCTCGCAGTAGAGCTCGCGCAGCACATCGACCGCGTCGGGCAGTGCGTTGTCCTTGAGGAAGGCGTAGATGAACTGGAAGATCCAAAAGTCCCGGTCAAAGAAGAACGCGTCATCCTCAAGACATAGCTTGGGCAGCTTGGGCTTGGTCGTGCACAGCTGCGCGAGGATCGAGAAGCGGTCGCGGGTCCAGATCTTGACGGTCGATTTAAACAGCTGAAGCAATGCGCAGTGAGTGATCTTGAACTTGGCTTCCTCTGCTCAAGTCAGGGAGCTCACCTGTCCGCCCACGTTGAAGGCCACGACCTGGTCAGGCGGCAGGAACGTGAATCGTTCGCGCACGCGCTTTTCAAAGCTACAATCCATCCAGCATTAGCCCCTCGACTATAAGAGACCAGCGATGCGATGCGACGCCATCTCACGCGTCGCGCTTCTTGTTGAACTCCTGTTGCGTTGCTTCGATGGAGATCCATTCGGCCACGATCGCTTCCTTCTCCTTGGCGACCTATTCAACAAGCGCATCTGCTGTGGACGTCTGCATGAACAAGCAGAGAGAGAGAACGGACCTTCTTCTCTTCGCTCTCGATCACCTCCCACTCGCGCTCGAGCTCTCGACGGAAGAACTCTTGTCTCAGCATGTCGATCCCTCTCTCGGCGTCTCTTCACGCAGCAAACAAGAGAACGAACTTTACTTTATGGCTTTCTCATTACTACACGGCAATGCTACAGGAACGTTGAAAGGTCTAAATATCTACGGCGGGGCTTCCTTCCTACCAGCCGACGGTCATGGAGCCCACGTCTTCGCCGTCCGAATCGTAGTCGACATTCATGAGGCCGAGCGCCTCGCGGAACACCTCGATGGACTTGTCGTGCTGCCCGTTCGCATGCAGGATCTTGCCCAGCAGCGACAATGCCGAGTAGCTCTTCTCGCTCTGCTCGAGCGCCCGGCGGATTGCTTTCTCCGCCTCGTCGAACTCCACCATGGCGTGCAGCGCACGCGCCAGGTTGTACCAAACGATGCCGTCCGCGTCGTTCAGCTCGAGCGACTTGCGGAACTCGGCAGCAGCCATGGCGAAGTCGCCCTTCTCGAACAGCGCCATGCCTAGATAGTAGCATGTCGTGGCCACGTGGTCTGAAGAGTCCTGGTTGTTGCTGCTGTAGTCGTCGCTGTCCACGACAGACTCGGGCTCTGGCTGCGCGTGCAGATGCTGCTTGTTCTCGTCGTACACAGAGATACGCGAGAGGTCCGGGCTGTGCGTGTCCATGAGCTTCTTGGCGCTGTCTTCGTTGGTGTTGGTCTCCATGAGCGCGTCTCGGATGCGCTGGTTGCTGGCTTCCAGCTGCGACTGGATGCGGGTCTTGGTCTCCAGCAGCTCCTTCACGTGGGTCTCTAGCTCGCGCACCTGCTCCTGCATCTCGCTGTAGTTCTCCAGTGACTCGAGGCCTGTTCGTGCGCGAGGGCGAGCGCCGCGCTGGTCGTTCTCGTCAAACAGGAACTGCGGGTTCGTCTCGATGGGCATGGCACCAAGCGAGGTCGAGTTCTTCATTCCGACGTGAAGAGGCGGCAGCGGACTGGGCGCACGCTCGAACTGGTCTTCCTGCTCGTGGCCGCCACGCTGCGAGTTGTTGGCCGACATCGAGCCCGAGGCAAGCAGCGTCTCGAGTGCCTCTTTGTCGCGACGCGGCATCGTCTGATGGCCATGCGACGGCGTAAACATGTTGACTACGGCCGAGGGCTTGCCGTTCTCGCGCAGCTCGTCGTAGCACAGAATGCACACGCGGGACGGCGTCTTGGCGCCAAAATGCGGCAGCAGCACGCGACGGTTTGAGTGCGTGCTGCACACGGACTCTCCGCAGTTGCGGCAATGGTGGCGCGCCTTGAAGTAGCTGAACTTGAGCTGGCAGATGTGGCACTTCTTGGCCATACGCCACTTGGGGCCGAGCAGCATGGCTTTGCTCATTTCGTGATGGCTCTTAAGCGACGAGAACGATTGCCCGCTAGCGCCGCTGCTTTTGCGCCTTGAGTCCAACTCGAGGCTGTGCGCCGCCATCATTTGGGCCTCTAACTCATCGTCGAAGTCCTCTGGGTCATACGAGAGCTGGGACGTGGTCGTGCCGAAAATGCGGCCCGACGGCCGCGATGGCGCGCGTCCAGCAGCGCGCACATCGGCTTCAGCCATCGAAAGATACGAGATGCCGTCCTGGTGCAGACGCGTGGCCTGTGCGAGTTCAAGCGCTGTCTCTCCCGCAGGCGTCTCCTCGAAGACCGAGTCGGCGTTGGCTCCCACGAGCACACGGATGACGGCGATATCGGCCTTGGCCTTGACGGCGATCTGCAACGGGATGAGCCCGCCCTTGTTCTTGTGCAGCACGGCTGAGGGGCAAACGTCTACGAGCTTTTTGACGACCCAGAGCGGCACGTTGGTGTCGGTGCACGCCCAGTGCAGCGGCATCATGCCAAAGTCGTCCAGCTCTTCGGCGCGGCCAGGCTCGCTCTTGATGAGCTTGTGCAGCGCCAGCCACTTGGAGGACTCGGCCAGCGCCAGCGCTGTGTCATAGTAGTCCATCGGTCGTGTCTCTGCTGCCTACGTCTCCACTTGCCGAATGGAGCGAGGATGGCGGATGGACCGACCGACCGATACTGGGAGACGGGCGACCGATAGTGTACGCTAGGGTTTTAGTGTTATGAACTTAGGGGTTGGAGCAGAACCCTGTATGGGTTTGTCTATTGGGCGAGGGAGCCGAGGAAAAGGGTTCGTATTGCTTTCGCGGGGGAGAACACGAGTGGAGCTCACAACACCCAGCGGACGATTAACTGTAACAGGATATGCATGTACGACAGGGAATAGAATGTTGTTGACGCCAGTTTCTTGATGATAAAAAAGGCAAAGTTTGCAGCAAAGACTAGCTTGACATGTACCAGTAAGCAAAGAGGCACGGCATCTGCGGTATTTCACAGCTACAAAGCTCAAGCCAACTCAAAGACACTTGACAGCAAAAGGCAGAAAAGGAATGAATGCAAAATTTGGACTCAGCTGGAAGAAGGTTGGCGACTGTTCTCTTTGAACTGATTTCAAATGCGCAACACACAGCACGCAGCTGCGTCTAAGAGTTACCATCGGGGGCAAACGTAAGTCATGCTACCCTACTGACTGTAGCTTGAAAGAAAACAGCTCTGTGATTGCGTTTTATGAGACGAGTGTACATACGTTACGCAACGCCAAACGACCCGCAAAACTTGCTGTGATGAGCACGTGTTGGTCAGCTGTTGGTCGAAGTCACAACAGCGATATTCAAACCACGAATTAGGGCCAATATCATAACCTATCAAATATTATATTCCCTGCAAGTAATTTATCGTAAGAGGGTATGCATGTTCATGGGTGTACGCTACAAGAGGTCGGTGGAGTTGCGAACGCAAGAAGAATGGTGGAGGAGGAGACGCAGAGCAAAAGCTGAAACGGTCCACGAAATACTTCGTCCCCCGCAAGAAAGAGAACGTATTTATCGAATAAGTACAACATATATACGAAAAATGGAACGTTCTGTCCATGGTGCCGCTGCCCAAAATTCTATATCGCTGGTTTAACTCGGGAGCGACCCAGATTCATCATATCCATAGCTGGCGGAAGAGGAACGAGAAGGGCAAAAGATAGAGACGGTCTAGCGATTGAGATCACGATCCCCTGCATATGGCCGCACAGAAGCGGAACGCTCACCATAATACAAGAGCTGCGACACCTCCTCCGAAATAGCAAGCAGGTCAACCCACCAAATGATCCAACCGACCTGTCCTTTGGATCCAAGCGTATACTGAGGACGTATAGTTGTAGCGTATAAAATCTATTCTGACTCCTCCAAGCGACACATTCCCAACCGAAACCAGCGTGAGCCCACATTTGCAAACATCAGACGCCGTTTCCGAGTCCAGGCGATGGCTGCGCTTACAGAGAGCACTCTTCTCGGCGGGATCTCCGCACGTTCCGATCAATCGCGCGAACGATTCCACGGCAACGGCTGGTCTGAATGCAGTGGATCTGTTTACTCCAGCTCGCGCACGATGGCCTGCTCACGCAAGTTAACATGTGGAACAGCTCCAGGCTTTGCGTGCGCGCGGCGGTTGGCAGTCTTCTTCTGCTCGCGAGCATTGGCTTCGCGCTTGGCCTCGGCCGCCTTCTTGATGGCCTTGGGCACGTGGCGGTGCTTGGCAATGCGGTTGATCTCGCGCAGGTGCTGGTATCGCTCCTTGAGCGACTCATTGTACTCAAGCTTGCGTCGTTCACGCGGTGCCGTCTACAAAGCATTAAAGGTGAGATATCGCTGAAGAGACAGCTGAGAGGCAGCAGCAGTCTCTTACAGTTGCCAGACTCTTAGACGCTTGGGCCTTCCAGATACGAATATTGGTATCATCACTACCAGACAGCACAAAGTTGGCATCGGCACTAAACTTGACCGAGAATATGCTGTTGGCCGCATCAGATAACAGAGTTCAAGATCAGCAATTGGCAGCACGAAACAAGTGAGGAGGCGCAACGTACCGCTGCATGCGCTTCGTGTGGTAGACTTCACGGCTCTTAGCCGAGCGCGTTTCGAAAATACGGATTGTGCGGTCGTACGAACCCGACACAATCTCACGGCCTGTGGGCGAATACGCAACGTCCATGCTGTTCCAAGCAAGAGATCCAATGGTCAATTAAAAGCCCATTGCATTGCAGGCCAAAACAAGCCACATACACTGCCGACACGTGGTCCTTGTGCACAAGCAGAGCGCGCTGCATCTTGCGCATGTCGAATGTGTAAAGATTGTGGTCCTCGTTGGCCACGGTGAAGTTGAACGGCTCCATCGGGTTCCACGCCAGCGCGTTGGATCGCATCTCCATCACGATCTTGCGCATCGAGGACGCCACACGCACATCGTACAACGTGATGTTGCGGTCCGATCCTGTGGAAGCCAGCAGTGAGGCTTCCGCTGGGTTGAATTTGACCGACGTAATCGAATCAGCGCCCCACGAAAACTCGTGCGTGGGCTCCGATCTAATAGCACCAGTCGCGCATGTGAGTTGGAAGCGCAATGAGAGCCGAACAAACAGCGAATGACGTACCGGTTGTGATCCCAGACCTGCACCTTGGAGCTACAGGTCGCAAACATGTTCTTGCTCCAGTGGTGATCAATGCCGCTGCATAATAACATTGTGTTAGTAGCGTCTCAGTAAGCCAGCTATATGCAGACTCGCTCACAGGAAGGGCTCCTTGGATGTGTACGTCATGAGCGCCGTGGCCGGTTCGTCGTCCTCGTCCTTAATGCGCAGCGACCAGTGCTTCACGGTCTTGTCCTCACTGCACGAGAAGAAGGTGTTGCCATCGGGCGTGACTGTCAGGCCGCGCACAAAGCCCTTGTGGCCGTAGCAGGACCAGACGCATTTCCGTCGCGGCAGGTCCCACACGCGGATCTCGCCATCGGCGGCGCCACTGAGGAACGCCACAAGGCTCTTGGGGTTCGTGGCGATTGAGCTCACGCTGTCGCAGTGACCATCCAGGGCTCCAATGAAGGGCTTGGCGAACAGACGGTCGAGCTTGACGGCGTTCACAGCGCGCGTGTACTACGATCTCAAAGAGGTTGCGTCAGTTTAGCTGCTGGACGTGCAGACTGTTGTGCTCCCGAATGGAATCACCTCTCTCGCGCGCTCGAAGGGATGCAACGCCGGGTCGTAGTTGCGGAAGACCTTGACCTTGTCGGTGTTGACTTCCTGCGTGAAGTCCTTCTCCACGCGGGAGATCGTCTTGAGCTTCATCTCGGTCTCTTGATGTGCCGCTTGATGCAGGCGACTGGACAGTGTGAGTCTGCTCTGATTGGCTGAAATGTGAATTTCATCCCTCATAACTTCTAATTAACCTTTAACGAATATTAAAATGTAGCTACTTTGCGTGCAGCAAACGCGATCCAAACAGGACAGTGGTCCGACAGCTCGTAGCTGCATTGAATGCGGGCCATGTATCGCTTCAGCTTGTTGTTTCGAGATTCGCGACGTAGTGCATCCGTTCTCTGAAGAGCTATAGCGCGACCGTAGTACCTCCAGTCCGTGCGGTACACGCCGCTTTCGATCAGGTACTTGCTCGGATCGATCGCTGTCATATCCAGCCAGATATTGTCGTAGAGCTTTTCGAAGACCGTGGTAGAGAGCGGCGACCTGATCAGAGCCATAAGACTCGTCTCCTTTGCGCGTAGATCGTCCTGTGGGGCGAGATTGAAATCGCCCAGCACCATGACTGTCGCTTGGTCAGCTTCCAGCGCCTGAAGCTCCGCTGCGAGCACTTGGATCTCTTGGATCTCACTCAGCCGCTTCTCTTTATGTCCAAACGTGACGTGGATATTTACAAGCACGAACGCCAGCGGCATTATTCCGCTCGCTTGGGTCATCTCGAAGCGAGCGATAAAGGGCGGGCGGACGAAGACCTGGCTCGGATCTGGATACAAAGCGTACTCGCTACTAAGACGCACAACATTGCGGCGGTAGACGTATGCAAAACGCTCAGTGCGAGTCTTCCCGTCCGTCGAAAGACGACCGACGGTGTCAGAGGCCACGTAGTCCCACCCAGGGAGCATGGTCTTGAGCCGCTTCAAGACGAGCAAGTCGCGGACCTCCTGCAGTGCCACGAGGTCGAATTCACATACGACCTCTGCGATTCGGGAGAGCAGCATGGTCTCTTTGCGCTTGGAGATGTTGCGGATGTTCCACGAAGCCACGAGCACACATTCGTCATGTAATTGGATCTGGTCTATCCGCTGTGGCTGGAAGACGCTCTCTCGCACGGAGGAATCCACTTCTCGACAGATGGAGACCGTCTCCTTATTATTGCTGCTTGCAGAGTCAGGACTGGTAGTCTGATCCTGGGCGACTGTGATCTGCTTGCGAATCTTTAGATATGAGCTCATGCCGATGCCACGCACGGCCAAGAGGTCCTCCTGGCGATAGAATGGTCGCGCCTCGATGATACGTTGCGCCAGCGCTGGCCCGATACCTCGAATGCTTATGAGCTCGGCCTCGGTTGCTGTGTTGATGTTCACCACTGACAAAGTGGCATCGGTCTTGTCTGTTGGCTTGCTGCTCTCCTCTCTGGCCACGGCCACGAGTGGCGCCAGCGCCGAGAACTTGGCATGGCCGACACCATTGACGTGCAGCAGATCCTCAACGGTGGCGAACGGCCGCCTATCCACGATGCGCTGCGCGATCACGGGTCCAACTCCAGGCAACGTCTGCAGCTCCAAGAGACTTGCTGCATTCACATCCATGGTGATCGACAATGGCGCTCGTCTGGCAGAGTCGTATCGGCAACATAAATGAAGTTAAGGTGTACGTGCGCAACATAAGAAAGATTCTCTCACATTGTGCAGATACTCGTAAGCTAAGTTCGTGCATCAATGTAATATGACTTTCATGTGCTTGAAGAATAAAAATGCTACCACGGTAACCTGGATACGCGCCTGAGACAGTCCGAAAGTAATCGTTAAGTTGCCGTATTCATAAGCACATCAACTCAAGGCCAGCTATTGCGCTTGAGTTCACGATCGATCAGCAGATTCAACAACTTCTTTCAGTCACTTCACCGCTTAGAAATGCGACGCAATCACATAGGGACGAATTCCATCAAACCTCGATGGGCCAATGCCTTTTACACGAATGAGATCGTCGACACTCGCGAATGGACGCTCATCAACGATTCTTTGTGCGATGACAGGCCCCACACCCGGCAACTGCTGCAAGTTGAACACACCTGCTTTGTTCACATCGACAAGTGACTCTTGACCGGCAAAGTATTGGCGCATACGATTGGAGCACACAACTGTTGGATTCGGCGTAGGAAGCGGACGCGCTGGTGAGCTCGTTGAATTTGGTCTCACGATAGAGCTTCGCGTGTTTGAATTTACATTCGGAATCGATTTGGACGTCTGAACAACTGACGGTATTCGCTCCACACAACGAGAATAGTCCGTAGCTGGTCTGGAGACAAAGGCATTCGTAAATGTGGGCGCCGACATCGAATTTGCTTTCACCACAACGACAAGAGACTTGATGACTTGATCTTGTCAAACACCGACGCGCCAATCCCTCTCACACGATTCAGATCGTCAATGCGTTTGAATGGTCGTTCGTCGATGATTCTCTGCGCAATCACTGGCCCCACACCAGGCAACTTCTGCAGATCTGATAGACTCGCCTTGTTCACGTCAACCAAATCACATTTGAAAGCATCTTCCACTGTCTCGTGGTCGTTCGTGGTGTTGGTGTCGCTGCGACTGACGCTTGATTTTGGTGCAAACGAGAACGAATAGGACGTCGGTGTTGGAGCCGGTGCTGGTGTTGCTTGGGAAGTGTGCCAAAGTGAGTAGCTGGTTGATGTTGGTAGCATGATTAGGCTGTTCTTGCACTTCGGACTTTCGTTCAGTAAGCTTGAAGAAATTAATATGGGCTGCAATGCAGGATTTGGCAGTTGGATTGCAAAGCTCTTGCTGATAGTTGCGACTTCTGCCAACGCATCAACACTGTGACTGATTTTGCTGTGTCTAGGAGAACACGAGAACGTGGGCGATGCTGGCTCAGACTTCGGCTCCGTGTCGCACTGGCTGCTGACAGCAGAGGTGCAGTCACTCTTGCTGCTGTCTTCACCACTCTCATTGTGGGAATTCGTCGTCGCTTCCACCTTGACTTGATCCTTCGCACGTCTCGCTAGGCGTCCTTTTGCCAGTGCGGCGTAGAGCTCACTCCACAGGTGCTCAGGCTTCGCTTCCTCTGAGCTGGAGGATCCTATCGACCCCATGAACACGACTTTTGAAGGATGCTGTACCGGTATGGACGGTTCTCGACAAATTTTGTGTTGCTTATCAGCAACACAAGCCGTCACGAAGAATTACCTGCAAAAATCAAGCAAAAGAGTGCAACTAGCACGCTCTCAATATACGCATTTACAATAATCCTTAGAATGCCTTCGCCTAGCGTGAGCTGCGTTAGCAAAAGTTTGATCCCAGTTTGCGATTACACACACGATCCTCTATGTGACAAAGTTGCGCACGGGAAACATAAGATCCGACCAATACTCTAACCAAGTCATCTTCCGTTTTGAAGTTAAAAATGTAGCCATCCGTTTCTCAGAGCAACGACCCCACTTTTGGGATGCTTCAAACCGACAATGCTCTGTGAGGGCGCGTTGCTTGATTCCAATCCATTTCAGCTTCTCATCCAGGGCGCTGCGTCTCGATCCTGAGAACAAGAGCGAGCTGAAGGATGTCCACAAGCGGCGCCGGTCGCGCCAGTCGCGCCATGCGCTACAATGAAACGCGTGACGATCCGCTCACGCCGTCGCTTGCTGTGACACCACCCTTGCGAGGTTCATCCGGGTCGTTTCTTTATTCTGGCTCCGAGACGCCTCCGATTCAAATGCGAGCCTTTGACGATGACGACGCGCTGTGCTCCTCCAGAGACTCGCACCGATCGCGGTTTTTCAACGAGTCTGAGCGGCTGCTGGTCACGGATCCAAAGAAGACACGCCAGTCGATCCGCACGCTGGAATCAACCACGATACAGGCCAGTTGGCACGATCAGATTGCCGAAGCTGTGCTTCAGCAGCTGGAAGTCGACGCGCGTGATGGACTTTCAAGCGATGAAGCAGCCAAGCGGCTAGCTCGGTACGGTCCCAACAAACTCCAAGGAGATAAACGCGCTCCGATCGTGGTGCTGTTCATTCTGCAGTTTCTAAATCTCATCATCGGACTGCTAATGTTCGCAGCGCTAGCCTCGATTGCGCTGCAAGAGTACATTGAGGGCATCGCCATCATCTCGATTGTCACTCTCAACGCCGTGATCGCCACCATGCAAGAGAACCGAGCTGGAAATGCACTGGATGCACTAGCCCAAATGTCTTCTCCGCAGTGCATTGTGCTTCGAGACGGCCGACAGTCGCAGATCCCGAGTGATGAGCTCGTTCCTGGTGATATCGTCCTGCTTTCCACCGGCGACGTCATCCCAGCTGATCTGCGGCTGCTCACGAGCTCTGACTGCAAGGTCAAGGAGATGATTCTCACGGGCGAATCGGAAGACTTGCCGAAACGATTCGATGCTGATGTCTCCTCAAGCCAAAAGCTCACGGCCGACAACATGCTGTTCGCCTCGACTTCAGTCACCTGTGGTAATGCCACCGGCATCGTGGTCGAAACGGCCATGAACACTCGAGTTGGCTCGATCGCAGCCTTGCTGCGCGACAGCGACGCCGCTCATGCTGGCAATTGCGTTTCAAAGCTCTTTGCCAAGTACCAGCCAAAGCTGACACCATTGCAGGAGGCCTTGCACCGACTTGGTGTGTTCATGGGTATGGCTGTGCTCGGCGTCTGCGCTGTCGTGTTCATCGTGGGTATGCTGCGTAGCTATCACGATCCAAAACACGCAGACCGCCCTGTGTGGCTCACCATGGTCATGATCGCAGTCTCGCTCGCAGTCAGCGCAGTGCCCGAGGGCCTTCCAATGGTCGTGACCATCTGCCTTTCCACTGGAACGGCCGAAATGGTCAACAATAATGTGCTGGTGCGCAAACTGGCAGCTGTCGAGAGTCTCGGAGCCGCGTCCGTCATCTGCACCGACAAGACCGGAACGCTGACGGAGGGCAAGATGACAGCGGTCAAGGCCTGGGGCGATTTCCACGAGTTCAATATCACAGGCACCGGCTTCAATCCGCATGGCGAGTTTCTCTTGAACGACTCTGTCCGTCAGACGGCGGAGTCCAACGTGCAGCTTCACGCCATGCTGTTGGCCGGAGTTCTCTGTTCCAACACGAGTCTGCAGCAAGAACGCAGCGAGGACGATGGATCAATGGTGTGGACTCCGTACGGTAATGCTTCGGAAGCTCCGCTTGTGGTGGCCGCTGCCAAGCTCGGGATATGGGGCCACGAGCTCACTCAATTCTACGAGCGCGTATATGAGATCCCGTTCTCGTCCTCACGCAAGATGATGGTCACACTGAATCTGGTGCCAAATTCTCGACTGGGCAATCTAGTGCTCCCGCAACAGACCACACACGTGGTCAACGTCAAGGGCGCACCCAACTACATTCTCAAGAACTGCACGCAGTTTGTGCGTCGCACTGGCGAGTTTGCAGCTCTCACGCCTCGTGATCGCGAAGCCATCATGGAAGCTGTTGACGACTTGTCTTCCCAGGCCTTGCGCGTACTGGCGATTGCCATCCACCCACTCACTAAAGTGCCAATGGCGCTCGAGAGCGACGACATCGAGATTAAGTTCAGCAGATTGAGCCAGCCGCTCGTGTTCTTGGGTCTCATTGCCTCAATTGATCCGCCTCGTCATGGCGTGAAGGAAGCCATCCAGACAACACGCTCTGCTTCAATTCGCACGGTCATGATCACAGGCGACTACCTCAAGACTGCGATTGCGATCGCCAAGAACATTGATCTGCTTGGTGTCGGTGCCGATGTGGGCGAAGAAGCCATCGACTGCACGCTGCTCCGTCCACGAGGCAGCGAGTATCTGCCCGACCACGACCTGGACGAGATCACATCCCGAGTGTCGGTCTTCGCGCGCGCCAAACCTGAAGACAAAATCGAGATTGTGCGGTCGCTTCAGCGCCAGGGCCACGTCGCTGCTATGACTGGAGACGGCGTGAACGATGCACCGGCGCTCAAAGAGGCCGATATCGGAGTGGCCATGGGCCTGTCTGGCACAGAGGTGGCCAAGGGCGCGTCCGATATGATCCTGACAGACGACAACTTCTGCAGCATCGTCACGGCCGTCGAGAAAGGCCGTGTGATCTACACAAACATCCAGAAGTTCGTCTGCTTCCTGCTTTCGACCAACTTTGGCGAGATCTCCATCATCTTCAGCGCCATGGCCATCGGCATGCCCAATCCGCTCGAGCCGCTGCAGATTCTGGTGCTCAACCTGTTCGCTGACGGCATGGCCGCCGTGGCGCTGTCGCTCGAGAGGGGCGATCCGCATACCATGTCCGAGCGTCCAAGGCCCAAGAATCAGTCGATCATCCACGGCCGACTGTGGTCGCTGGTCATGACCAACGCGGCGCTTATTGGGCTGGGTGCGCTCACCGTGTTCGCCACAGGGCTCTATTGGAACTTCAAGAGCATACTCATGACCGATATCTTGAACGGCGCGACCTCGAGCGAGTACGACACAGTGCTGTGTCCACGATGGGAGGGCTTGCGCGAGCACTGGAGGCTGTACGGCAACTGCGACGCCACATATGCCGATGGATCGCGAGTGTTCCCTGGGCTGGCGCCGAACAGCAGTACGTACCAAGACCACTACTTTCACTGCGAGACCGGCGAGTACGAGTGCCTCACCGAGGGCGTCGCGCGGGCGCAGACCATGATCTTCGTCTACATCACGACCATGGAAATGTTCCGCGCGTACACTGCACGCAGCTTTACCAATCACGTCTTCCGCAACTTCCTCGCCAACAAGTACATGCAGTACGCGGCCGTGGGCTCCATCTGTCTCACGCTGTTTGTAACCAACACACCGGTGATCAAGGACGATCTCTTTGGCTTTGCACAGATCGCGTGGTTCCAGTGGCTCTATGCCATGGTTGTCGCGTTCATCGGCGCCACGTTGGGTGAGACGCTCAAGTGCGTCTACCGCCGGAGCGACCGCGAGCAGGCCCGATGGGAATCCATGCACGACGGCTTTGCTGATGTGCTGCTTGAGATCCGCAATCTGCGGCATCACGTGGAGCATCTAGAGGACAAGCTCGAGATCGCCACGCACAAGCCGGGGCGGCGGCTGACGCTCTCGCAATCGCAGATCGGCGGTAGCAACGGCGTGCTCTCGCGAGAAAACAGCGGGAACACGATCGCTAAGACGCTGTTCGCATCGCCGCGCACGATCGACCGGCCTCCTACAGTGCAAGAGAACGAGATCTAAGTGAGAAGAGACGTCATCAACCCATCAAGAAAGTGCAACTGCAAACTCACTCTTGGTAACAAAGCAAACACCAAAGCCTCTTCACTCGCGTTTTTCATCGGTCTTGTGCGCAGGTGTGAGAGAACGAGAAAGCCTGCAACGCACCATGAGCTCCAATTCATCGGCGTCCAGCTCTGTGTCCTCGAGCGCGGGCTCGTCCGTGGCGTCACAGGAGACCACAACCAAGCAGGAGCCTGTGGCTGACGACGTCGTCGCGAGCGTGGCTGCGACCAATCTTCACGTGGCTTTGAATACGTCCACACAGCAACAGCAGCCACGAGATGCCGCCGTGCCAGGCGACAACGTCGATGACTACGAACACGGCTTCTGGGAAAATGTTTTTGACGCTAACAGCACTTCCCACGATCTCATGGACGATGACGACTGTGGCGAATGCAAGAGAGACCCAGAAGAGTTAATGGCACAGCAAGCGAACGAAGCGATGGACACAACATCAACATCAGTGCTCTTGGACCAGTGGGGGCAATATGACGACCCACTCACGGACTTTGCTTCGACGTCCATGTCGTTCGGGAATACTCCGAGCTCAACATTAACGCCAGGTTCCGGATTCATGTTTCTCCCCAACAGCCATCTTCCGTCGCTGTTTGAAGAGTACTGCCTCGTTTTTAAATCTGCGATTGGGTCTACGTGTTGCCACTCACGCTCAGTCTTCTGTTGTTGCAGCCACCAGTCGATCCTGGACCACACTTTCCCGAGTTTTCTGCAGACCCCAAGACCGCCTAATGCCTCGTATGTCGTGCAGTTTCCACGCCAACATGACGGCACTCCCTTGAGTAAGACGCTTGCATGAAATGTGCGTAGAGGCTTGGTCAGTCACCATCACCTTATCTTGTAGCGCTATCCAAGCCAATTGTCCGAGAGGATGGGGTGCTTCTTGTCGGCACGGAATCGGTTGCGGCATCTGAACATGAAAAGAATCGCATTTTTGTGACCAACTTCCTCACATACACTTCAGGGCAACCCATTGCGTTCATCGCTGTCGATAATGTGAGAATGTTTGGCAAATCGAGCAGATCAGGACCAGCGGAATGACTCAAATGCACGTTTTTGATGGCACAGGAAGTTCGCGACATGCACTGGATTAACGCCGCGACTGCCATTGTGGCGGTTGGTAACGATATCCAGCTGATCGACGTTAGCAACGGCTCATGTCGCGTACGAGGTACAGAAGGTAGCAATCTTGTCTGCTTGCCATATCCAGAATGCTCAATAGTTTAACATGTAGCTCCAATCAAGAGTATTCACTCGGACTCGATTCGTGAGTTGGCTGTGGGTCGAAGCACGTATATCCTGTCTGGCGGTATGTGCTGACCTTCCCGCATTCGAGCTGCGTGTCTTGGTCTTGAGTCTTGCTGTCTTTGGCAGGTTTTGACGAGACTGTGGTGGTGACGGACTTGCACTTGAACGATGGAGCTCCCTCGAATATCATCGCGAAATTTGATGCCCATGACGTTGTCAGCAGCCTTCGTTGGTCTCCATCTGGTTCACAGTTCAGTTGGACGACCGATGGTGGGGACTTTCAAGTGGGCGACATGCGAACACGATCAGGCCAGCTCCACGTGCTCTTGAAGACGCACTCGGTAAGGTCAACAGTGTTAAGCTGGATACACAAACTGCATTGCGCTTACATGGCTGTTTTCTTTACGCAGCGTGTGGATACGATGGGAGGGCTCTTCACGCACGAGTATCTGACTTCGGATACCATTGTCTTGGGCTTCGAACACGGCCATACTGCGTTCATTGACATTCGGATGCCACGAGCAGAGTGCTGGTATGCCATGCAGAACATTTGTTGGTTCGAGTGGGCTGAGAACTGATTCTTTTGGCACATAGCTACTCCGTCATGGAATCGCCCTTGGCAGCAACAGGCGAAATTCGTCGATCCAAGACGAACAAGTATGCGCTCTTTGGACTGGGCGGGTGAGAGATTACATGATGAAACATTTATCTTGGATTCTTCTGCATAGACTCACATGATCTGGTTCGGTAGATATTTGACGGCCGACTTGAATGGAAGTGGAACAAATTTGGAGCATGTGGAGAAGTGGGTCCTGCGGTTGGAAAATCTGAGTTTCTGTTACTCACGCATTTGTTTTTGTAGAAATCAATTCAGCCACACCGACCTTGGTAGCTACAAGACCAGTGGCGACTTTTCTTTTGACAGCGGCGCCACCCTCGCAGTGTCAGACAAGTAAGAACATGTAGTGACACTTACCAGTTTGGGCTGGACGCTGATTTGAATTGAATTGCGCAGTTTGGGTCAGGTATCTGTGTACACGACCAGCAGTCCCGCCAACTGGGCAAGTCGCACTGTGTGAAGCCGCAAACGAATGAGCCAAGCAAGCCATAGAATTCAAGATGAGCTTGTGAACCCAGAAAGAATTCGAACGACTGCATTATCTTGAAGCAGATAAAGATGATAAATTCCACGCCATCAATTACTGGTTTTGCTGCACGTTTACAATCTCTTGGATAAGGCGCGTGAAATCATTTCGCGGTGGAGCGCTCATCAAACTGTCAAGATGAGACCACGAATATCCATCCGTCACCTTCACGTCGTCGGTCGCAGCTACGTGAAATCAGTGTTAGTCGTGCCACATTTAACCTGCAGGTAAAAAATGCATACCTCGATTCAACGCCTGCACAACTCTGCCCACCGCGTTGCATTCCGACCACTCCAGTTCCCTGCTTCGTGACTTGTTGGTGAGCCCCATGACCGTAGTGGCGACTCGCACTTTCAAATCTGCCGATTGCAGTGCCTGTGAAAACTTGATCCGCGTCGGGCGCGACATTTCCAGCACACCAGCCTGGATACGCTGCAGCATGTTCTCGATCTGGTCTGTGCACAAATAGAGCATCTCAATGAGACGCACGACCGCGATGCAGGTGTCTTCGCCTTCGTGGCGGAAAGTATCGTCTTGCTGGTCGTAGACATGGGTCCATAGCTGAAGAGCGCAGCCAAGCGCTTGTAGAATGAGGTTGTTGTGTACCTTGGCCTTAACTTTGCGTGGGCCTACGGCGCTATCACCCGCCAACAGCTCAAACAAGCGCGTTCGCTGGACCCACGCGTCCTTGTCGATGCTCTCGTATCGCTCGCGACAGGTCGCGAAATTCTTCTTGAAACAGTACGTATAGAACTGCACGACCAGGAGATTGCGTCGCCAGGCCTCAGTCGTGGGTGTTCCACTGGCCACATCTTGTAGAGTCGTCGCGAGCGGCTCCCACTGGTGCGGGAATGCTGGTTCGCAGCTGCAGGTGGCTGCTTTGTCAAAGACGAACACCAGCGCCGAGTAGATCGACACGGCATCTGCGTAGGCCACGGCCTCCACGCTCAGAATGCGGTCGATGAGCTCGTCATAAAGCAAGTTGGACGGGTACTCCTTGCCCAACACGACGATGCTACGCAGCGTGGCGATGGCAACACCTGGATCGTTGGTACTGAGAGATGTGACCATGTCAAAGACCTATGGCAGGCAATAAGCGCATTAGCTCAGATATTAGTGGATGGGAGTCAGTCCTGCTCATCGTACCAGGGACGCGTTCATGGTGGACTGAGTCGTCGAAGACGGAGTGAATGGCTTCTGCTTTTCGATGGCGCGTCGCTTGCGAGGACGCTCAGGTGTGCTGAACGACAGGTCTGTGACTCGGTCGTCTTCTTCGTCCAGGACTAATGGCGAGTCTCTCACGTCGTCCTTTGAGTCTTCCAGCATGATCGGCGTGGTGGATGTGTGCTCATCTTCTGCTACATACCAATAGACATCAGTGATCATTGTTCACGCAGCTCAGAGCCTCAGGAGGCCCACATAGACACACAGACGCACCATCCGAGATGCAGATCACTGAGTCCGCCATGAGGTCTGGGAACGAATGGGGAACCTCTGAACAAAATCGGCAAAATACCGGTATATTTCGTACCTATATGACGGTACGACTGTAGCCATGTCACTTGCTTCTCTCTGTTCACACATCGTCATCAAAGCCTGAGTTCCTTCTGCGTTGTGAGACGAAGTCATACTTGTATTCTGATGGACTTGTGGCCGCGAGCGCTTCCAGATCCTGCTCATCGTACTCGTAGAATCCAGTGAACTCGTTTTCAGGCGGGATGTAGTACTGAAGGTTCTCTTCCACCAATGGATCAGGCTTTTCGGACTCCGAACGACCAGGACACGAACAGCAAATGCTTTGTCTTTCAAACGGACTGTCCGATTCGTCATATAACGTTTGGCTTGCAGATATGGCTGTTGCTGTGTTCTTGGAAGGCGATCTATTGGACCGAATATAAGGGCGAAAAGTGCACTCTTCAAACTCCAGTGCCTGTCGGAACTTCTTCTCTTGCGCCACTCGCCTCTCTTTGTTAGCCATCCACCGCATGCAGCGCTCAAAGAATGCAATGTTGTTACCACTGCTTGAGTCCACTCGGTCGCGCAAGGAGTTCGTCGTTGCCCAAGCCTGATGAAAGTACGGGTTCCGAAATGTGCAGTGGCTGAGCATGATATCGTCCTGTGCCTGCCTCTGCGATTGAAATCGCTTGTCGTTGCGCTGCTTCCATTCCAGTTGCCGTTCATAGATCTCTTTCGCGTGTGCTGGGTCAATACGAATCCGAGGTTTGCTCGAAGCATCGCCACTCTCAGTGGTTTTGTTCTCTTGTTTAAGTCGGCAGCTACGGCAACGCGAGATGCAGCCGCATTTTCCAATCTTGGTGTTCCTCTTGTCCGCAAGCCGTCGGCTCTTCGTAGTGAGTTTCTTGGTGTTCTACATTGGACACAGGGACTCAGACCGTTGACGATAGAACCCAAGCATCCCTAGCTTCCGTCTACGTACATGCATAGCCAGCAGCTGCTGGTCTCGTTGCTGTTGCAAACGAAGTCGTTTCTGCTTGTAGTGATCTCCCATCAGACACAAACGCTCGATAGCTGCACTGAGCGATTCTTCATTCGCCTTCAATGTTGGACCATCCGCTGGTTTTGTTGGACTACCGCTGTCAACGACGCGTTTCGATTGCTGATACAATCGCTCGTGTACGAGCATGCGGTCGCTTCGAGATAAATTACCCGAATGCGGAGCCAGTTGAAGTTGTTCATTCGCCTGCTGCCGCTGTTGCTGAAGCTGCCGTTCCTCTTGTTGGTATTCGTAAATCAGGCCAAGCAGATGGAGTCGGTCCTCAACCTTGCAGCCAGCGATCTCGTCATCCCGCTCTGTGAACAGCCTTGTGGAATGTCGATCAATGGCAGGTTTCCCCACAAACGCCGACTCCTGCTTCTTCACTTCTAGAGTCCGAAGTTGAGCCAGCTTGCTCTTTTTTTCATTATTCCATGCCAGCAAGTGCGAAATACTGCGATAGATTCTCTTGGATCGCTGAACTCAGCAAAACAAGTGAGCACAAATGACGTGGCCATGTTCCTCATACGAACAACTTACCCGATTGATCACAGGAGACAATTTGATCTCATTATCCTCCTTTTCTGCCAACTCCAGTCGAATCTTCTCTCGCTTTTGCCGCGTCCTCGCGATGTAATCCTGCACGCGGACCTGGAAGTCCGGCTCAAAGTGCGCACTCTTTCTCAGGACAGCAGCAGAAGCCTTGCTGATGCCGACTCGAGTGATTGGAGGTTTTCCAGAGGCCACAACGATTTTAGTCTGCCTCTCTTTGTCTGGCTTGAGTTTCGAAAGGCACTTCCTACTGGACTTGGGCTGAACAGCTATACTCGTTGGAGTCATTCGTTTGGGGACGCTCCGTTGCCGCGTTGGAACGACAACCATGAGCTTCCGAGCTTGCACTGTTGGTCGATCACTGCCACGCACAGACGATCCAAACGATGACCATGAATCACGCAAGCGTCTTGGCGAAAGAGGATCACACGGGGACGTGGGGGCCGATGACTCAGCCGAAAAGAGCTCATCTTTACGCTCGAAATCCTCCGAATACTGGTCATCACTGCAAGCTTTCTCCTCAACAGCAAGCGGATGTTGATCCCCATGCAAAAGATCCTGCGTTTATAATGGTTAATACACGGTGCATTCATTATAACAGCATCTCTCGTGAACCTGTAGCATTCGCTTTAGTGCCATCACTTCCTCATACGTATCTACAGGATTTGAACAGAGTTCATTCAACATCCCAGCAAGGAGTATCAACCAGAGGAAACAGACCTTGAAACTTCCTGTCCATGGACTCGTCTGGGTGCACGCTCTCCACGTTCTCCAGCGCACACGCAGACTCTTTCAAGACCCCGCTCTTCTCCATCTTGCTTGCGCCGTTTCAAAGTCACAGTACCGACTATTTGTAGCTCCTCGGCTGATTCGGAATCTGAATCTGAGTCGTGTCTGGGGAGTCAGATTGCATATTGCTTGAAGATGGCGTGGGAGGATTTCGAGGAGCAGAGCAAGCTAGCGTTCCAGGCGAATCCGCACGGCACGCGACTGTTTCTTAAGACCAGAGGCAAGCCTATCAAGAAGAACAAGGGCTCTCAGGTTGTGGCCCGTGTCACAACCACGCGCCCAGGATCGACGCCTCCACAGCGCGGCCAGTGGGGATACAACGTCACCGATGTCAGCATGATCACTCGATTGCTGCGCTTCGCCACGCAACAAGTACTGGGGCCCATGCACACAGTCTCAGCTACTACTACTGTTGCTGCGCCAGTAGCTGCCACGACTGCAGTTGCTCCCCCGGCACCAGCTGCTGCTAAGAAGAAGAAGGCCAAGGGCAAGAAGCACTGAGGATTCCATTTTGGCATTGGGTAGAGTGAATTTCTGCTAATCTGTAAGAGAGACGGAGCTTATAGCAGGTCTCGAATGTACACAGTCGTCTTGATGCCGCACGTGTAGCCTTCGTTGAATTTAAAGCGCACTTGCGGCCTTGTGTTGAGATCACCGCTCTGCTCCTCCTGCTGCTCCGCCTTGATCTGATCCGCCCGCTTGCGCTTGGCCTCGCGGTGCGCGAAGGCGAACGGATTGCGCTTGCGAATGATCTCCATCTTCTCCGACATTTGCTCCTCTGATTCAGAGACGAACGAGTCAGTAGGAACTGCAGACAGCAGCAAATACCATAACATACCGCTGAGCTCAGGCAAGATGAACGCCTTGGCTGTACTCTTAAGATCCGTCACAGGGGCTGGAGGCTTGCTCGAAGTGGTGTCGTTTCTCTGCTCTCCGCTATTGCTTTGAGTGCTGGACTCACTGCGTCGCATTTGCTCCAGTTCGACTTCGCGCGTGATCATCTTGCGCACAGTGAGCGGCAACATCGACCGCGACGCAGAGTCCTGATCAGCCCCGCGGTAGACCACTAGCTGATCAATCGCGCTGCACAAATAACCAGCAGTCAGTTATGAAAGCCCCTTAACCAACTGAGAGAGCAACACTCACGGCTCTAGTGCGTAATCTTCCGTTCCATCAGGCAGATACTTCGGTCGGAACGACAGACCAAGCGAGGCCATGATTTGGATCAACCGCTCGATCATGTTCTTCTCCTCCTTTGTCTGCAATGACGGATTAATACGACGAATGTTCGGCGAGATGGTCCCCAGCAGCCATGGGACAACGTCAATGACCAGAACGCCGGGGCCTACGCGCAGACTTTGATGCAATTGCGAGTTTTCGACCAGAGCCTGGAGGATATTCACCGATTTTTCATGCTTGGACTGCAATTCAAAATGCGTCTTGGGATACTCGATTCGTCTTCGAGAGCTTGTACAGCAGGCGTTATGGACAGCGAGCACTGCGAACGGGATGTACGCGGTGAAGGCGAACATCTGCTCGGATCGAATCTTCACATCCCACGAGTCAGCAATGCCAAGCCACTCGAAGGCATCGCCAAGCTTCTTTAGCGTTGGATCATTGAAGATCATCTTGGGCAGATTTTCTTCGAGCCCGTTGATCAACAGCGGGAAGTTACCCATAGAAAACGAAGCAGATTCGATCTCATTAAACGTCTTCATGCACGATGCCGTTGATTTGTTGGACTTTGGCTGGTAGAACACCATCTCCATGGTATCAAACAGCCCTCGCGTGTGGTCCTTCTGACCAAGAAGACCATTTGTGACTGGCGATATTTTATTTCCACATTGTGAGCTCTGGAACTGCAACGCGTTCACACAATAACGGATATCATAGTCGCCGCTAGCACACAGAGTGGCGAGTGCGCCTGTGGTGCTCTTGAGCCCTTCCTGACGACAGATCACTTTCAGGCGACTCACGAGTCGTTGCGAGCTCGGGGTTCCAAGCACAAAGATCTTGGCCAGTTTACGGAGCGGGCGGAGCACTGATGCGTATTGATCATTGCAGATACAGATCAGTGGTCGAGTGAGCGGATGATGATTCGCACTCCTCTTGCCCTTGGCGTTCTTCGAATGCAGCGGAGTTGAGATGATCTCTTGGATCGCAGCGATCGCAGACTTTCCATCTCCACCATTCATCGCACCATCAATTTCATCAAGGACGATGCAGTTCGGACTGCGGCTTCCCCAGATCGACTGCATCTCCATAGCGCTAATGATCTAGGGGAGTAGCATGGGTAAGTACAAATGAGCTTTACGAGTCATCGAAGTATCTGTTATCAACACGTGAATGGTAATTACCTTGTTCTTGAGCACACCTGCTGTTCTATCGTCGCTGGCGTTGATCTCGATGGGATTGTAGCCTGCATGACGTGCAACGATATTGGCGAGAGTGGTTTTACCTGCACCTGGTGGTCCACAGATGAGAATGATCTTCTCGAACGGCCGTTTGTCGACAGGCTCATTATCCTCTCCATGTTGCTTCCCTTTCCCACTCTTGGCGTGTGGACTTCCGCTACTCTTCCACGTCCCGTTCGAGCCGTTTGAATAGCGACTGTTAAAGCCTGTTGGAGAGGCGATATCAGCCATGGGCTTCTTGTCTGGGAACACGTAGCGGTCCCACTTCTTGATCCACGTCAGTACTTCTCGATTGGTCCGTTCGTCGCTCAAAAGATCAATAAACCGCTGTGGTCTGTACTTGTCCAGCCAGAGCATGGCTTTCTCTCGCGTGGCAGCGCTGTGGGCAACAGGAACAATTGGCTTGATAGGATCCTTGTCGACGTCCATGGCTTTCTCAATTTGGCGCTGCATACCGCACGAGATTAGTATTCCGCTAACTCACAGACTTATATCGTCTAAATAGCACTACTCACGCGCTCAATAGCTTCCATGAGCTCTGCGATGGGCACGAGCGATTTGATGCTCAAAGAACCGCTATGCGCAGTCGCAGATTCCGATTGCAGCGCTCGCTTGCGCATGAAAATCCGCTTTCCACCGGGCAATATAACAGGGAGCGAGTCGACATCGATCGGTGGTCGAGTGTACAAGTACGCAGCCGTCGTGGCGTCCACAGTGGTGGCCTTTTCCTTGCGCTGCACGTAGTCTTCCAGTCGCTCGGTTTCTTCCATCTCTGTATCACCCAACGCATTGGCACAACGCTCCAGCACAGCATCCAGTCGGCTCCGTGCACGCGCAAGCGAGTCTTCGACATTGTCCAGGTTGTTCTTTGGATCCAGCGAGTCGTCGTCGACCATTGGGATCGGCGCTACTGGTACTGCCGCTGGTGCTGCTGTTGCTTTGGAAGGTCCTGTGCGCGGCTGCGTCAGAGCTCGCTCTGCCGCCTCCATGGCAATCAGCTCTTCCTCGGCAGCCTCCATCTCGTGCTGGTGGATGGCCTCCCACTCATCCACCTCGTTCAACTCCTGCTCGTACGCCAGGACGTCCGCATCGTCCATCATATTGGCCTGCCGCCCGACACTGCAGGAGCAAACGCGCGAAATGATCCCATTGGGTAAAACTACTGCATGGTATTTTCACGTAAATACTGTGTGAAATTGTACCTTCGTGCCACCTCTTGTAACGGCTGAATGTCGCAGGAACGTCGCAGGTATCCAGACTGGTGGGGAAATCAGACCGCAATGGACGTGGACAAGGAAGTGGATCAGCTGGTCGTGGAGATCCGCCGCATCGGCAAGCAGGACGGCGACGTCTTCGGCGTGACCTTCGGGGAGCTCTTTGATGATGAGCGCTGCCAGGACGTATTCGAAGCGCTCATGGGAACGCTGCGAGCGGCCAAGCGCGTGAAGAAGATCGACTACCAGGGCCAACTGCTGCTCAAGGGCGTTCACGACAAGGTCTTCATCAAGCTGCTTGTATAGAACAGCAGCCTCTCTGCATGCCGAGTCAACCACGCCAGCTTAAACTGATCAGTTTATATTAAATAAGAGATAAAATTTCAATAGAACGCTCGTGAGATCTCGCATTCACCGCGTCTCTCTCCGGTCGTACGACCGCACAAGGTCATGGAATTCGTCAACGGCGAATTGAAGTTCGGAATGACATTCTTCCACGATCTCCGTCCGCCGCTTCTGGGCGTTGACGAGAGTGCGATCCGATGACATGATTGAGTCCAAGAGCTCTTCGGTCTCGCGCAGGGCGTCGACACTGCTTTCCACCGTGTAAGGAGTTGTCGATGCGTCCTTCATGGATGCGCGAGGAGATCGGACGTCGGTCGCAGTGGATAGAATGCTGACAAGCGCCTGCAGGTCACGAATGTTTTTCTCGTAGATCTGAGCGCGGTTCTCGTATTCCAGGATGCGGTCATTGGCACGCATCAGCTACTGAGCAGAGAATAATGGATCAGCACACGTCTTCTTTAATCGCCACGTCAATGCTGCTTCGTACCTGCTCCGTCAGCTTCTGATTCACTTGCTGCTGCGCAATCAAGAGACGCTCAGACTAGGACTCAGGGCTGGAATGCTCATATTTGTGGCACGCACCATAGCAGCAAACTTGGCTTCGTCATGAAGCAGTCGATTCGAAGAGGCCGGGAGTCCGCTAGATCGAACCAGCATCCGATCGCGCGTCCATCGTCTCCGTCGCACGAAATCCAAGGTCGTTTTCTCACTGTGTCAATACAGATCTCATCAATCGCTGCCAGAATGGTAATCATTGCAAATGAAGACGTACTTGTTCGCTACTCGTTCGGCCTCGTCCAGCAATTCCCATATGGGCGCATAGATCCATCCGTCGGCGTCAGTGTGCTTGTTGACAGTGTATCGCCAGTCGCTGACCCATTCCCAGTTCAATGATGGCAGATACACCTAGCATTGCTGTCAGCCATTGCGTTGAATTGCATCTCTATCAGTATTCGCATCGCAGTGGTCTCACCTCTGTGAAGCTCGACGCTTCCCCATCGGCTCGACTGAATGAAGGCTTGTCATCCGGAAGCAGTCGGGTCTCCCATCCACTCGGATAGAGCCGCTGGTGCTCAAAGAGTTCTTCTTCGACCTTGAAGCTGGATGCTCTGGTGGGCTTTTCAGACGCTCTGATCTCTAGCTCATCCTGATACCGCTCCACAAGCTGCTCCAGCGCTGCCACCTCGCTACAGAGAAACGATCTCGTCCGCATGAGTACAATCTCCACAATTCACACATGCTCGCAGCCATGAGGACGAGAGCTGTGCCGCTCACCTTCGCAGCTGCCTGCACTCTCCGTCCAGCTGCTGCTCTCTGCTCATGGCCATGGAGGGGGAGATGACGCGCCGTCAGTTCCCGCCAAGCTGTTGAAGTCGTCAAAGCGTACCGTACAGTTGCTGTCTTGAGGCATTCTCCGTCACACTTTCTTTTATCCAATCACAGAAGGTTTTGTACAATCGCGTAATTACTCTCTGGACTTTTTACCAGGCATCCTGTTGGTTGGTTGGGTGCGGTGTCCAGTCGTT
The DNA here is from genome assembly GCA_023335875.1 of Elongisporangium prolatum. Taxonomy (NCBI): domain Eukaryota; phylum Oomycota; class Peronosporomycetes; order Pythiales; family Pythiaceae; genus Elongisporangium; species Elongisporangium prolatum. The sequence goes on from JAADVW010000009.1 coordinate 87,489, forward strand.
ACCGAACAACAGCCCAAAGCGACTGCTCCATCTCCATGAGCATTCAGCAACTTGCGACCAACAGCAGCAGCAGTGACGACAATAGGGGGATTCTGCATCAACATGGTCCTCAAGTGATTACACTAATTAGATGACGAGACTGAGGACGATGGCGGCCTCACTGCTTTGCGTTCTGCCGAGCTCCGAGGCTTAGCCTGGTTTCCACTTGTGAAGAGTATTTTCGAGGCATTTGTATGATGAGACCAACCAACCAGACCGACCGACCCATTGTTTGTGTGTGAGTGCGAGCGTGAAACTGCATTGGAATGCCTTGTATACTTGCATATTTGATTACGGAAAGCCATTTCGATGATGCTACAAAAATATTTGCTACTCTTGAAAATCAATGACGACACAAATTTCACCAAGATCGCTGAGAAGGCTTCTTTCCAACCAGCTTCATGTCTGCATTTGCCTGTTTGTATGTGTCTGTATCATGCATATGATCCATGAGAGGCAGTGACGAATACTTTTAGGGACATCTGATTGCAGGACTGTTGTGGTCCGTTGCTTGAAGAGAACGTAAAGTGGAATCTCATTACCTGAGCCTCTCATACTTCCAGCCAGAATTGCATAGCTAGCTCACCAAGCAGCACAACCAAAGTGTCAAATTCTCACCGCTCTCTCCTCGTGGGCAGTAGAAGCCGAATCTTTGGGACAAAAACCTATGGACGCCGCAGTTGATTCCTTTTGCTGGTCGCAGATCTGTGCGTTGCATGAGCACAGCGGTCGCAGAAATGTTATCGAGCGACTGCAAACTTCGGCTGTAGTCCAGACAGACCAAATCAATTAAATTTACAATCCATTCTCTCTAAGACTCTCTTTCTGTTCTGTTATTCGTGGTTGATGATCAAATCTGTTGTTGTGCCAAGTTGATCGAAATCTCCAGTGGCATCCAGTGTCTATCCGAGAGTGCGGGTACTTCGTAGTAACAGGTTTCTGAATCCATTCCTCTCGATCTCGTGCAGATGAATGCATCGCATCATTAGCAACTGGTGCATTTCATTTGACTTCTTGGCAAACAGTATAAATAGCTGCAGCACCTGCAGAAGACTTTGGACGGATCTGAAATCGTCGATCTCGTCTTTTTGCGATGACAAGAAGACCAACAGCAGTGGCTGCAATCGAACCTGCTCATGCTGGTGCCCTGGGAAAGCCTGGGTCTGCACGTGGAGGAAGCCTCCGCGTCAAACGCGTTGTCTCGGTGTGTCTTCTGGACTCTGAATGGTCTGGCATCAACTTGCTCACAAGTAGATCATTAATCCACCTAGGAGGCTCGTACGGCAGGCAACCAAACGAGCTCTATGATTCAAGAGGAAGAGCGTCGCGTGCAAGATGAAATGCTCGAAATGCTCAGCTCCAAATTGGCCAAGAAGGAGAGAGAAGCCGAGGTCCTGCGGTGTCAGCAGGTACGCTGCTGTGGATGTGGAAAGGATCAATTGGCGATGCTATACGAGACATTCCCGCGATTACAGGATACTTTTGATGCGACTCGGAAGGGCTTGGAGTCTCAAGTCCAGCGGCTTCAAGAAGAATTCGCAAGCAGAGAGGCGCAGGTGACAGAGACAAATCGACAGCTGCAGCGTCAATTGCAATTAGCTCAACTGCAATGCGAACGCGTAAGGCCCCCACCTGGTCTAGCAAGTTGTGTCTGAGCTTACGAATCATGTATCGATCGTGTGCAGAGCAACGAAGAAATCGAAGCGCAGCGGATCGCTGTAATGGAACAGCACAAGCAGCGAGAATGGGACCAGCAGCAGTTTCGATCGAGCGTTCAAAACCATCAGATTGCCCTTGAAGATCTGAAAAAAGAGCTCAAACGCACTGCCTCTGAGCGAAGCGATCTCGAGAGAAAGCTCCACACTGCTATGAATGATCGCTATGCACAAGACTCGCATGTAAGTCGATATTATAAGCTTACAAAAATCCCATTGATCTGTGAGTTGTAATTGGCGATACGAATTGTAGACAAACCAGTTGGAAGCCAAATGCAATCAGCTGGAGGCAGAACTGACATCACTACGTGAATCATATAATCAGCTTCAAACCACGAACGAGGAATCGCGAAATGTACGCTTTGCTGCTCAATCGAAAATTCTCCCTCTAGGCTCACTTGTCCGTGTGAATAGATTCTAGCAGAAGAGCAGCGCTTACGATACACAGAGAAAGAACAGCGGATGCGAATTGAACAGGAGAAGATCGTCCTAGACGAAAGGCTTAGAGCCCTCGCCAAGGTCTGCTGCCGTTCTCTCCTTGCGCTACTTGCCTTTCAAGCTCTTTTACCAAGGCATTTGTGTTTGCAGTCATTGAAAGACGCAAGTGCCAAGACCAACGAGATGGAGCGAAAGCGAATGGGGATGACACGCAATGAAGAGAAATTGACTTATCAGATCGTGCAGCTGAAAAAAGAAAACGAAGACCTAAAGGCACGAAAGTTCCAGGCAAACGCTCAAATCAAGCAGCTGCAAAACAAGCTCGCTACTGTGGAGGCAGTCTGCGATGAGATAACGGCGGATTTGACGAACGCTAAAGAAGAAGTCGAACACGCGCGGAAGTCCTGCCGGGAGTACCAGTTCCGCATCAGGCAGTTGCAAGAAGAGGTCGTTTTCCTTGAGAAACGAAAGCGGAATGGTTACGTTTGTGGTAGTGGCGCAGTGGCCGCTCCAGCCATGGTCCCAGCAATGCCAGCCGCACAGACAAATGAAGCACAGAATGACGACGTACCGAGCTGGATGAAGGACTGACTGTAGCAATAGATAATATATTGACCGTCTTCGCTCATCTACGCGCTGTACTTTATTCATTCTTGAAGCCGGTGGTGATCAGGAGCTCGATGGCCTCTTGCTGGGCTTCGCGCGAGGGTCCTCGAGTGAGCACACTCTTTACGGCAGCCTTGCGCGCTGCGTCTTTGATGGCCTTGTGCTTCTTGTGCTGGCCGAGATATGAACCGTTGACGCGCAACGATCGGATCTGGTCGTTCAGAATGCCCTGACATAGCTTTTTGTTAGCGAAATAGTCGCTCTTGCAGAATATCGTGACGGTCTCGCTGTAGTCTGCGTGAAAAGAGAAGTTAGATGATGGATTGACCAGCACAGAGCCATTGCAACGTACACATCAGGTTGGATTCCTTGAATTCGTTCTTCAACACTCGTTTGCGGGGCTTTGGTGGCTCACGCGCTGCTATTTCGGCTACTGTCATCCAATTATATACATCGTCAGCAAGACTGCGGATTGATCCAGCGTCATCTTGGACGAGATGATAGTCCGAGCACGAACCTTTGGTCTTGGTATGCGCACTGCAGGGCTCGCCAATGCTCAGGCAGCACTTCTTGCACGCCTTGTTCTCGCATCCTGATCACAAGTCTGATGTCAATAGAGATCTCTGCAGTGGATCGCATGGGTGCACCATACAACGCATACCAATGGGTCGGGGCTTCTTGCTGGAGCAGTGCATGCACTTCCTGTCAGCGGATTGAGTGGTCTGCAAAGCCGAGTCTGCCATGGGGCTGACTAGCTTTTCGATCGACTCGACGTCGGTCTGTGGCTCTTCAGCGCTCTCCACGTCGTCGTCCTCGGCAGAGTCCGGCACCAGCGAGTCGCTCGAGGGCTCTTCCTCCGCCACGGCGACGTCCATCTTAACGTCCTCGACATTAACCGCCATGCCCACTTTTGGCGCCTTTGAGTAAAAATGTGGCTAACGATTGAAAAACGCCATAAGTACATTTGCTCTATTAGTAAATATCTCTGCACAAGTCGTGTACATGTGTAAATCCTGATAAATAAGGAAGATTGCGTATACAGGTTAAAATGTTGATTACGTAGCAAGTGAGGTTTTATGCGGTTTCGCAGGTTGCCCTGCTGTGCCGCGTCACGGGAAGCGGGCACAAAGGGGAAAGAGAAGGAAGCGCCAAACGTTCAAGATGGCGCCGCTGCAGGTCAAGACCACGGCCGGGAAGAAGTTCTCCATCGACGTCGACCTCGAGACCACAGTGGCTGGATGCAAGGAGGTGCTCGTGGGCCCCACGGAGGTGCCTGCCGCGCAGCAGCGACTCATTTACAAGGGCAAAGTGCTCAAGGACGACCTCACGCTAGCAAGCTACGGTATGTCATTCACGATTACGTTGTGACGTTGTGACGTTTGGCGACATGGCAGCAGTCGCATATGGTGGCGTCGGGGATCATCGATTAACGATGTGGTGCCTTGTTATGTTGCGTAGGTATTGCGGCGGAAGATACAATCTATTTTGTGCGAGGATCAGCGAATCCTCGCCCAGCTGCAGCGTCCGCGGCCACTGCGACAACAACGCCGGCTGCGCCGACGACCCCAGCGGCACCCGCTGCACCTGCTGCTGCGACCAACCCGCTGTTCGGCTTTCCGTTAATCCCGCCGACTGGCGCGGCGACTGGATCTGGAACTGCTGGTGCGAATGCAAATCCGTTTGGTAACCTTATGGGTGGCATGGGAGGCGGTGCGGGTATGCCCTCTATGGCTGCTATGCAACAGCAAATGATGCAGAACCCGGAGATGATGCAGCAAATGATGAGTTCGCCGCTGGTGCAGGGCATCATGAGTAATCCGGACGTCATGCGTTCCATGATCCAGAGCAACCCAGCGATGCAGCAGCTGCTAGAGCAGAACCCACAGCTGAACCACATCATGAACGATCCGGAGTTGCTGCGACAGAGCATGGAGGCCATGCGCAATCCTGCAGCCATGCGTGAGATGATGCGCAGCCAAGACACTGCACTACGAAACATTGAGAGTCATCCGGAGGGCTTCAACGCGCTTCGCCGAATGTACCACGATGTGCAGGAACCACTGATGGATGCGACTGCAAGCGGTGCTAATGCACCCCGTGGACCAGCGTTCACGATGCCTGGTGTCACAAGCAGCACTACCTCTGCGTCGAACCCAGCACCAGTCGCTGGTGCTACTACGACCACTCCACAGGCACCGGCGAATCCGTGGGCAATGCCATGTAAGTTGTTGCAAATGTCACCGATGTGTCTTGCTCAGCATGTTCTGATGCTTTTTGTGTAATAGCTGCTGCACCTAGCTCTACTCCTGCTGCTGCAGGTGCCAACCCTTGGGCTGCGGGCGGTCTTGGAGGTCTTGGTGGCTTTGATCCTGCTGCAATGGGAGGTTTTGGTGCTGGCGGTGCTCCGAACCCGGAAGCTATGGCTCAAATGATGCAGAGCCCGATGTTCCAGGTCGCACTGGAGCAGATGGCGCAGAACCCAGAGTTTTTCATCTCGCAAATGGAGCAGATGAACCCTCAAATGGCTGCGATGATGAATGCCAACCCCCAGATGCGACAGATGATGATGAACCCGGAATTCCTTCGCGCTACGATGAACCCACAGAACCTCCAAGCCATGATGCAGATGCAGAACGCCATGAACCAGCTGCGTGGATCAGGCTTACTTCCCGAGTACGTTACTTGCGTTTGAATCCTCATTCACCAGCAAGCAGTATCATTTACCGTTTGCTTTGTCATTTAGTATGGAAGGCGTGAACCTCGGCGGGGCTGGCGCGACACCCTCGGCAACTCCTGGAGCTAACCCGTTTGCTGCCTTTGGTGGCTTTGGCAATCCGGCTTCGACTGCCGCACCGACACCGGCAGCTAACCCTGAAGACCTTTACGCCTCGCAGATCTCCCAGCTCGTCGACATGGGTTTCTCCAATCGCGAACAGAACGTGCGCGCTCTGCAGTTGACTGGGGGCAATGTGCATGCCGCTGTGGACCGCATCCTCAGCGGTACCGTTTAAAGAACACAAGACTGGCGCTTTGGGCACTCGATAAAGCTCAATTTACAGTGGATTGTACCTATCTTGTCTGATCCCGACAGGGGGCTTGTAATGAGGTATCCCATGACACCAGAGTCCACTATTCGAACTATCAAGCCGTATAGCACTGTCGACCACGGTACGTGCGTTTTTGACCATTTGAAAATCCTTATTGGCTGATAGATGCAGGACGCGGCGGAGCTGCTGCGGGCGTCTGCCACGGACGCCGAGGCCGTGCAGCTGTATCTGCGGTCGATCGAGCCAGATGAGCTCGACGGGTTGCTGGACGAGTTCAGTCGGTACGAGAACCAGAAGAAGAAGAGCAGCAGCGCAACGTCCGACGCGCCCAACTGGCCACCGCTCGTGCGCCTGCTGCTCCGTTCACCGACATCGCGACTGCGTACTGCGACGCGGATCATCCAACTGCTCTGGCATGGCGGAGCCAGCGAATTAGCCTCCATGCAGTGGCTCACGGAGATTAGCCTGGGCTACGTCGGTGCGCTGGAAGACAAGCGCACTGGTGGTAGTGACATCAAAAGCAGCCGCCCCTCGCCCAAGACACAGCAGCAGCAGCTGCAGCGTAGCACTCTGGTCCATGAGCTTGAAGTGATGCTAGAGATCGTGTTCGAGTTCTTGCGCAATGTGATCGCAGAGCAGCACCACGGGAAGGTGCTGCCACAGCTGCTAAGCCTCGTACCGCTGTTCTTGGGCTTATTGACCGAGCTGAAGACTGCTGGTGGAAGCTCGGACAATGCTGTGCACGAGGTAATCTATGCTGATTGCTTCCTGCTCCCTGTCGTACACTGATTTCACTACGAACGATGACGTTGCTGTACTAAAGAACCAGGTGACGCTACTCGAATTGCCGTGGGACGTCAAGACGATCCCATTTCTGCTTGATCTGCTCAAGGAAAGCGGAGACCTTGTCTCGCCAAGCGGCTGGAAACAACTTCGGGTACGACTGATGATAGGAAATGCACTGGAGATGACAAACAAACTAACGTGCTACTGCCTGTGGATCACGTAGAACAACGTGGCGCGAATGGTGGCATCCAATCAGAGCGCTATGACTGCCAACATGAACACCATTCTCCGCGAGTGTATCTTTATCGCTAACGTGACCAACGATGCGGACTGGATCCTGATATCACGATTCATCTTCAGTCGCATGCCAATGAATCTCCGCCAGGAAGCCGAGTTCACCCTGCACATGGTATGGAATTGGTCTCAGCTTCCTTCTCACCACTTGATATTTTACAATTCGCTGCTACGTGATGTTAGTGCTTCCATCAATCGCAACGCATCGTAGCACTCATGTGTGAATCCATCCGAAAGAGCCTTGACGAGGAAGGCGAGTCCCCTATCGTCGAAGACGCAATGAACACGCAAGTGGGCTGGCATGACCTTGTGCTTCTTTTCCATGCGCTACAAGCATCAAAGCCTGTATTGCATCATCGCGCGACGTCTTCACGAGTTGCAACGGATGCCTCTGTATTCGTGGAGATACAGCAAATGGCGTGGACAATATTTCAGCTCGATTTCCGTGATCAATTGGAATCCGATACGCACTCCAAGACGGATTCGTCTATGAACTGGTCCAAGTATATTACTGAGAAAGTAGCGCAAATTATCACGTTTGGTGGCAAGCAAGTGCATGCGCGGGAGTGGAAGGCACTACTCCTGATGGATTTTGGTTTCTTCTGGATGGAGGAAGACGAGCGATCAAGGAAACAGAGTGGCTCGGCGGCAAAGAAACGTTCTCGAAAACACTCTTCAGTCAGTGACTACCATCTTTTTCTGCCAGGAACGCGTGATCTCGCTCGGTATATCCTACTTGCTGTGTATCAAACTGTAAGCATTTGATTCCTATGCGATGGAAGTGTGATCTTACCTCATTCATTTATTCGTTCGTAGACACCGGAAGCGCGCTCTGAGCTGCTAAGCTCATTATTCGATGGATCTAAAACAACGCAGTATACAACTGTAAGTTAGTCCGATTTACTGCAAGTTGACACCTGGTGATCTAATTCGTCGTATAGATCTATTCCGAAGCGATCGAACACATGTTTCGAACGTATTCTGGTAGTTTGCACTCTCATTTGAATGCTATTCAGGACTGGCTCAGGTGCGTTGGCTGCAGTGTTGCCTTCTCAAAGCTGGTGTGTTAGTTTGAACTGATGATCTCTTACAAATTTAGTTCTCTGTTTCATAATCATTTTGAAATTGCTCAAGAGTTCTTCCTGATGACTTCACGACTGGCGACAATGTACAAAGGTACTTAGCGCACGAATAGTGTTATTATGATGGCTGCTTATTGGCGAATGCTTTTACTTCATGGTTGAACAGATTTATACAATTTTCTGATGATATTCTTGCGCAAATTACTGTCCATGGCCAACCGACGCTATCAACAGTTTGCTATAGACGTCTGGTGCTCTTGGTTCGAGCAAGGACTCACGTTTGATGTTCATCAAGAGGTATATGTTTATTTTCCTGAAAATTATTGTTTCTGATCGGAATTGAAACTAATACTTCGTTTTGAAGGAAGAGATTGTTTCTGCGATCAAGAACAGTATTTTGGTGTGTCCCGGTATATTATTGTGGTCTCTGGATCGCTTGACTCGTGTCTTTATAGGACATGAAAAGGACGCGCGAGCTTTGGTCCTACGACGCTCGTCTTGGGAGGATTTTCACCAGTTCATATCCCAGCAACTGGGACAATTTATCCAGTACAATACACTCACAGAGCCTTCCAGAAACGCTAACACCAGTCGCGAAAGCATTGGAAGTGATTTTGAAGAAGAAGATTACGACTCCTCTAACGAGTGTCAGCGCTTTTGTTTCCACTCTTTGGAGACATTTTACCGACAAAACTCCAGTTTCAGTGGTGCTGCCGAAATCGGTGTAATTTTCCAGAAAACGTTCCTTTGTCTAGTTCGGTTTGAACAAGCAGCTAGACATTCCTTTGCGCCAAGTGATACACAAGCTCCAGACTTCAACGCAATGGGAAATGCAATGAGTCGGTGGGTGATTGATCTTGTCTCAAACGTGGAATTTTTCTTCCATTGGGTTTGCCAGCAACCAGATGGCAGCGCATTTCGCGAGTCTGCTATCAGTTCTTTGTCCAAAGTTGATTCAGTGGCGATGTGGCACATGCTTGCTCGTGTTACGCTCGGTTGTGGTCTCTCGAGCTTGGCTCTGGAGCTCATACTTCAGAATCTTAACACAGAATCAGATGAAAAAACTCGGAGCGGCAAGAAACAAGGTGAAAATGCAAGTCCATCGCTGTGGACGTTGATTGAAATCCAATTCTGCTTGCATCGAGTTCTCCGGAAGTTAGTCAATGCTGCTGCGATAGATGCGACTGCCTCAAAAGCGAGCTACGCTGCATCGATTCGAGGCCTCAGCTCTGTTTTGGAACCAAACATTATCCAATTGCTCACTATAATGAACAAAACATTAACTTACCAGAATCAACAAACGGAGTCTAAGCTCGGCGTGTCGTTTGATGCAATGCTCTTCCTTCTCGATGTTTGCCGAAGCCATGTGTCGGCTCTTGCGACCAGACGCCATCAAAACCACTCAAGAAGTGAGTTATTTGGAATGTTTCAAGTGCTTCTCCAGCTGTATCGCAATGTGCTCCATCGAGCACTCCATGCTGGCGAAAGCGTTGAAGTCGAGATCGAGAATGACAATCAATCTGCGATAATTTTCACGTTATACTCGGACGCTATTATTACGAGATTTCCTAAGTCATTGCGACATCTTGCGTCTAATACCAAGAATATCAAGCCTGTAGTCGTCCTGGACGTTAAAGCCGCAGAAACCACACTTAATCGAGTTTGTGCGGGCTTAACAGTCACTGTCGATGCCATGGTCGTTCTGAATGGAGTTTATGAGACCGAGGCACAGCTTCGCCAGCTCCTTGAGTCCAGTGAGCCTCACATTGGCCGCGAAGGACTGGTTGCCCGTCAGGCTCGTTCGAATGGGTTTCTCAATCTCGCTCAAGAAATCTTATTTGATGTGAAGCAGGCAATGAACACCAACGAGCTCACCAAGTTTAAAATCAGTGGGACGAACCTGAGTAAGCGATTGAGCGAGCACGGAGCACGCATCGCTTCAAATTCTTCTTTCGCAGTGTCGAATGGGCTGTCGATATTGTCCTCTCTGGCGTATGATGCATTGTGCGAGCATGCTGTCTTTCAGCCACCCTTTTTACGCGGTCTGTTGAGTATTTGCTTTTCAAATCACCTATTGGGCGACCTGGATTTCTTCGTCTGGTTAGCTGACAAGATTGAAGCTACGATCCAAGCGAGTGGCTTTCAACTCGTACCAATCAAACGAGTCCGGACTTCAAGCGAAGACGAGACCGACAAACTGCGTCGGCATCACGTACGTCAGCAAATAATTCGCTCAGAGCCGTCTCCACTCGTACGAAGAAAACGGTTAAGACAAGTCATTGAAATCAGCTCCGACGAAGAGGACGGAGACACGACGGCACCTGCGAGCGAGCGCCACCAGGCCTCTGCAGCTGCTCAGCCCTACTTAAATTCACCTGCGGCGCAAGTAACAGCGATTCTGAGCATTCTCTCATCTGCTGAGAACGCTCAGTCAACGTGCTTTAAAATTATGACATCGGGATCGATTAAACGGATGCAAGAGTCGATGGTTCCTATGGAAAAGTATGGTCGTACAATGCGCGTTCTTTTGCAAGCTGTACTCAGTGACCATGACCTGTCTTGGGTGACTCCCAAGCTGCAGACCAAAATGCTCACTGTGATCGAGTGGAATCTCCGAATTGGCAAAGCCTGCGACACGGCCCGCAAGGCAAAGACAGCAACATCGTCGATTTGGAATGAAGCCATAGTGAATCTACTGGAATGCACAGTTCACGTTGGTTTAAACAGCCGTAGCTGGACGCAATTGCTTCGTGGTAGCAACCAAGACACAGGAGTACGGGCGAGAGTAAGTAAAGCTGGTGGTGATTTCGAAGTCGATAGTTCTCACTCTTGAACTTGCTTTTGATTTAGATTTCTGCAGTGGCGATGAAGATCGACATATTCCTTCTCGACGCTCCACAGATGATCCTGTCCATGATGAAAGATGTGAGTGCTGTTGCTGCTTTAGGGTTTCAATATGGCATGCCTCATTTAGTCTTTGAATTTGACTGAAACACAGAAAACGCTCACGGAATCGCTGTATACGCGATTGAAGGCGTTGCTTTTGTCTGTTCAAGAGCAGTTTGCGACCTCAGCACCCCAGAAAAAGGGTTCCAAGAAGACCAAGGCGCATCTTGTGGGCGTTGTGCCGATTGTGAAAAAGAGACGAAAGCGCCTTCGCAGTCGCCATCCGTACATTGATGATTGCCTTGGGGACGAGGACGGTGACGATGCTTATGCCGATCTCGAGGACTTTATCGAAGCCTAAGCACAAGTATGCTAAAGCAAGATCAATTTTTGCTGTGCAACCTCATGAGATTCTGGTACTTTAGTGGGGATTTACAGATGAAGATTGCGTCGAACAAGCTTTGAGGATTCGTGCGCCGTTTGCTTCGCAAGGTACTTGGTTACTTCTTTGCTTTGAAGCTTGTACTTGGAGGCGAAGGCTGAATCGACTTGCTGTCGCTGATCTTTCAGCTCGTGGAACGTGGTACTTGAATCTCTTGGGGATCTGCCTTCGCGGGCAAATGTAGTCACAAAGTACCGTGTCTTTGCCGCTATGGTGGTTTGAGTTGACGCAGGCCCCAAATTGCTTTGTAGAACAGTAGAAGGCATCACACCACGTCCACTTTTCAGTGCCAGTGCTGACGAAGACGTAGACTTAAAAGATTGAGCGTCTGCTTGGGCTTGCAGATGGTACGCTTGCTGTGAGAATGTGTGGGCTTTCAGAGTCAACTGCGTGAGGCGTTGTCGTTAGCCATTGGGATGTCAAAGCGATCAGCCATTGGTTCATGGGCTCACCTCTTTGCGTCCGTCTTGAGCCTCATCCATGGTCTGCAGCATTCGCTTGCATAAAAATCCAACCAGATTAGGCTCCGAAGTGGTTTTGTCATCAAGAACTTTCGATTGTTTACCTGCAAGTTGTTTGACTGCTGAAAGAGCGAATCTGCGAGTCGCTGCAACTGGTTTTGCTCCATGGGTTTGCAGCACAACCGCCTTGTTTTGAGAGCCTGAGCAATTAAGGAGTCGTCGACTCATTAAAAAAGACCCGCTTTTGGAACCACCAGCTACGTACCTCCAGAAAAGCGTGCCATTGTATTCTCTCGTCCAGGGGGAAAAGCTCGCTCAGCACTTTAGTCAACGCTGGAGTCGCTTCGGTCTCGTTTGCGTGGATTATCAGCTCTTGGCTGTTTAAAAGCACGCTATATCCCCGCGTGGGCAGATATCCCAATAGACTTGCCAAGTTCTCACGCTTGACACCACTAATCCAGTAGCAAAAATGTCAGTAGCGCAACCGGATTCTTCAGTTTTCACTAAGAGCTGCAACCTGTTTTTCTTCTCCTGCAAGGCATTGAAGCGCTTGTGCAGCTCTGCGAGCTCCCATTCGTTCAAGCCTCCCACGAGACTACTCGTTTGGGCCTTTGTCTTGGCTGTATCAGCCACTTGCTGCGACGCATTGGAAAAGCCAGAGAATTCTTTGGCCAACGCTTCCCGAGCTGCTTCCTGGCACCATCGTCTCGTCACTTGGTGGTCTCAAGCTTACGACTGCAAACGATCAGATGAAGATGACCAACCTGCTGCAGCTGTTTGATCACAGCCACCTCTTTGAAAAGCATCTTGACTGTGCCGGACATTTCCTGTGGTAAAGCGCCTGCGACCACGTCTTTCTTCTTCACTGCTCGCTGCGGCTTGTCGTGAACTATGCTCTCCAGCGGACGCAGGCTAAGTAGTGCGACCAAGCAGTCAGTCCATGAGACCACTGGGAAACACCGAACCAGCGTTTATTACCGAGCAGCTTTGACTCGTTCTTCGTCCGTGATCACATGGCGATCCAGTACCAAGAGAGAAGGAATGGCTCGGATCACCTGCAGGCGATAGTTCTCTTCTTCTTGCAGCGGATTGCCGAACAGATCGAGGTCGTGCAGATGGTGGAACCGACTGAGCACACTTAGCGCGCTATGGAGCTCTGTGAGCTTATTGTCGTACACGCGCAGATCGCTCAGGAACGTAAACTTGGTGATCGAAGACCCTTCCAGCGTTCTAGTGGAATAATGACCTACTATTAGGCATTGGACTCTTTGGAGGCCCCAATGGCAACGCACCGGATGCGGTTGTTCTGCGCGTAGAGCTGCTTGATTCGCACGCACGAGTCCAGTCCATCGAGACGTTCCAGCTGAAGCAGAAGCGCACTGTAAGCTTGTCTACAGGAGCCTTGCTACTAAAAAAATCAAGTTCGAACCTGATTATCGTTGATCCAGAGCACTTCGAGGTTCACAAACGCTTCAAAATGCGCGATCTTGTCGATGCCGCGCTGCGCCAAGTACAACTCAGTGCAGTTTTTCACGTATTTGTGGTTCTTGATCGGCAGCTCTGCGTGCGGATCTGAGAGCCGCATGACTTCTGCTATGCAGTCAAGCTCCAAACTTGGCCTGGCTATGACTCGTGCTGCTTCAAGTCTGTTGGCAGAGTATTTTAGGGCGTTATGGTTGTTTTTAGCAGACGGAATGAGGTCGCGTGCTCTGCAATTCCACCTTCCGCAGTCCTCGGCTCACAGGTTCGTGTAGAGTCACCATGTCGCTGAGCTTCGCGGACTACAACAAGAACAACAGCAAGGGCACGCTCGTGGGCAACTGGGTGGAGGAGGAAGCTCTGCGTTTGGCCACAGGTTTTTCCCGTCGACGTGTGCCCACGTCCGTCTACGATCCAGGTCTCAGCCTTTCTGATATGTGAGCCTCGTCCGTTATCACAATTGCTAATGTGGAGTGTGCTGTAGATGCCAAGGAATCGCGACGAGAGCCGACGCTGGACCGCGTTCTGCTCCACTCTGTGCGCCCCGACGTCATGTATGAGACGACGCTAATGGCCAGCACCAAATATGGTGAGCACGCCGTGGACAGAGCGGTTTGCGGTCCACGTTCATCTCGGCGAGACATGGAGCTGCTGGAGCTCGCGAAACGGATCGAGATGGAGCAAGAGCAGGATAAGCAGGCGAGCGAACAAGCTCAGCAGCGCACGCTGTCCACCGAGACCAAGAGCAAGTTCCTGAACTTGGATCCGTCCATCTTGGCCAATGTCTCGCAAGTGCCTCGCGGACGCAACGGAGCACGGATCGTGGACCCATCGATCCAGCATCTGAGGAAGCACGAAGTCGACAGCATCGACCAGATGAAGTTGGACATGCTCATGCAGGACGTCACAGTCACACGCTATTCCTACGCCATCGCCACCGGCACGGGGCTGGACTTCTCAACCTCAGCGTCCGACGCCAAGAACCCATTTGGACGGTCCAGTACGTTCACAAGCGAGATCACAGATCCGTCCAAGCGGCATGGCGAAGCCACAGAGCCAGCCTCTGCCTACGACGAGCGGAACGGCATGACGTTGCACCAACGTGCGGCTCTATTCCGACTGATGCAGTTCGTGCAGAGGAATGATCTGTCGGCCTTTGCTTCGCTCAGCGAAAAGCTCCAGAGCCGAACGCAGAACGACATCATCCAGCTCCAGGACTTCCGCTCTGCATTCAGCGAAAGCGCCACCGCGTTCCCCATGACAGACAACGAGGTGATCCACATCTTCATGCACTTTGACCTCGAAAATATCGGCGCGATCGCGTTGCTGAGCTTTCTGAACTACTGTCAGGAGAACTACAAGCGCTGAGGAGTAGCATGCACCAATGTTTCATGAGGCTTGGATAACAGAAAACTATTTACATCAATCGCTACTGCTTCATGGCCCGTTGCACCTCTTTCGAGTTCAAAAACTTTAAATACAGCGGCGCGATGTCGCTGTAGAAGACATTTCGGCCGTTTGAATGCGGCTCTCGGCTCGCTCGGGTAGTCGCTTCCTTGCGTCGAACTGAGAGCATCGAGGAGGTTGATGCCGTGTCACGTGGCGTACGTGGTTGATCGTCCTTTGGCTTGTCACCACTGCCAGAGCGTTCTTCAACCTCGCTAGTTGATCCAGTCGTGACCGATTTGCCAGCAGATTTGAGCGCGCCACCTGCCGTTGCTACTTGATGCTGAGGTAGCCGAGCTCCCGGTGGTGGCCTTGGCGTCTTCATACTGCGCGCTGTGCTAGTCTGGTCGCCATCGCCAGTTGCTGTTGCTACTAAATCAATCTCGCTCGGTACAGGATTGCACCACGACGCGGTAAAGCTGCGTTTGGGGAAGACAGCACCAACAGCGCGAGGCTTGACGACATTGAACGACTCGTAGTTCATGAACAGCTCTGAAGGCTGGCCAGTGATGAGCTCCGGTTGTTCGCTCTCGGGCAGAATAATCGCGGAGCTGGGCTTCGGAAGCACCAACTTGTACTGCGGATCGTAGTGCGTTGGGCCTGGCTCCGGACTAGAACTGCGTGGCGGGCGAATCATTCTGTTCATGACGCTTTCGTACGTGACGTAGCCTCGTTGGGCGCGATCCAAAACGGTCCAGAGATCGTCCAGCTCCTGGCTCGATGCGTTAGGAAAGATCAGTCGCAATCCTTTGACAAATGCCGCAAACGGCAGCACGAGCTCATCGCTGTCTTCGTCGTCTTGGTCAGTTACATCGCGCTCTCGACGAGCCATCAGTAGCCCTTTCAAGCGGAATACAATGCGAATGCGCCGTGCCATGATGCTCTGTGTGGCAGGTGCATTGCAAAGCGAGTCCAGCAGCCGAATGAGCGGCTCGTTCTGCTCGTCGGAACTGGCAGCAGGATGCCAGATTAGCAGTCTGGGATCAACAAATTCGTCTTCTTCCAGCGCTTCGTCCACAGTCTCGATGATGCTCTGGGCGTTTTTGCCGTGAATCAAGGGCAGCTTGAGCCCACTGTCAGCCTGTTGCCGTTCTTTCGCTGTTCTCGCGACCATAAAGCTGGAGCGATGGCGCAGTTTCTGGACTTGGGCCACGTCCAATTCCGCAGGCGTTCCAATGATCGAGGCGGCTGCCTCTTCGTGCATCGGGTGCGCGAAGAGCCCATGCGAGAGCAAGCGCTTCCGCTTTTGCCAATTCTGCCAGACCAAGAACCACGACGTGGCGTTGATCTTGCTGAACTCGACGCCGTTGAGTGAGACCGAGACCATGTATACGCCCTGCTGCTGGAACGAAGGAGCTGAGCAGATCACGCGCTCGATCGAGACGAATTTAGCTGGTGCGTGAACAATGGAGGCAGGTACGTCGTCTTCCTGCTGCTTCGGATCAGCTGAAATCGTACTAGCCGCAGCTGGAGTGGGGACTGCTAACCCTGACGGATCGTCTGCTGCTTGATCTTCGAACAACTGGAAGCGGATGACAATGCCGCCTGTATCGATAAAGCCTTTGCCTTCGATCACAAGCGGAAAGCCGCCGTAGATCGGACCGTTCATGGGCGAGAGAAAGCCCACACTGGGCTGCTCTCGATACGTGTGCAACGGCATGGGCGATCCTGTGTACTGAGGCACGCAATATGGAATTAGTCAATGCAAATTCTCACGACGACACAGACAATGAGTCAACGTACGTTCTTGTGCATACCGCCAAGCCAGACATCGACCATGATGGGGCTAGCAGTGATTAAGGCCTCCGCTGCAACCGATGCAGATAAAGATGGCAGCTTCACGCTCGTATCGTCGAATGATTGAGCACCAAGCAGCTCTGGAGGCACGCAGCAGTAGATCTCGCCATCAACACACCTCCCTGGAGCCACAAAGACGCGCTTAGCGTATGCGAAAGACACTTTAACCGCAGAGACTTGCTGTGTGGTGAAATTAACGCCACGTAGACACAGCTCGAAATCTGCATGCATCGAGATCCAGTTGGGGTAAATCTCTGTGATCCTCGGCGACTGAAACACCACGAGCTCTCCAGGACATGGCACGAATTCCACACCGTTGAGAGCTACAAACGCCTTCACGGTTGTTCCGCGTGGGAAGTCAGGTACTTGGCATTCCATTCGATTGCTTGAAAAAACTCTGAGTTTGCTGGTCCGAATGTCTTTCTCGTCGAATGTCGAACAGAATCGAGCTACGAACATGGACACAAGAGTGACATTAGCTGCAGGAAACGGCCTGGCATTGTTGGTCTAGCTTACTAATTGCGACGTCTGTGGCTGTAAAGTCCCGGCCGATGATCGTGATGCAAGACGTGTATACTCCGTCAGCGGGCTTGACAGCCTCAATGACAGGTTTCAAATACAATCGAACTGGATGCACTAACACGGACGAAATAAAAGTCGCGGCGTTGCTTGAACGCGAGCGAACTAGGTGGTTGATATCCACAACGTAGCGCTCTCCACACAGTGTGATGATAGAGTCGTGCGAATCGTGATTGGAATGCACCTCACGATTGTGTTTCCGAGCTCTCGCGGAGTCTTCCTGCTCGACGCGTATATCCTCCTGATGCGTTAGTACATCCACTTTGATGACCTGCTGTGGTACCGATACGCTGTCAAAGTCCCAGCCGTTGACAGCCACAAACACATTTGCGGTCATGGCTTCTGTTGCGACGCCCTCAAAGGAAGGCGTCGTGCAGGTGACAGTAGTGGCAGATCGGTATCGTCCGTCGACTACGATGACGTTCTGTCCACTGATTGAGGACCGACACAATGGGACTCCGGGCTTTGTGAACGCAAAGGCTACGCGGAGAGAGCTGGACGGGACAAAATTGAGACCAGAGATGACCAACTGTGTTCCGCCAGTGAGACACAGATAATGCGGCTCTGTTTGCAACACGATCGGAGTTGGCGTGACGTGGCACTTGGACGGCGCATGGGACCAGAAATCCTGTCCGTTCAGAGCTAATTCAATCACGACCTCAGTCGGAACCGCCAGAGTGGACACACCCTGCTGACGAAACACGCGCAGGATCTTTTCCTTTTTCCACCGGAGCTCGGCTGTTTGCGACTGGGACGACTGCTGGACCTTCCTTTTTATGATCGCTGACATGATCGTGGTCTTCAGAGCTGAGCCGTTGAAAGTGCTCGTTCGCTTGACCTCCGGGACAAGCGGCACATAGCAAACCGCGATTTCAACTTCTCCCATTGGCGCTGGATTCAACGACTCGTTGGGATGCAGTGGTCCAAGCGACGACTGGTGCTTTACGTTCCGCGGATGTTGATGGTATCCGTGGGTTGGAGATTCCCCACCGACGCGTCTCCTTCGAAGCGGGAACCACGAGCGGAACGCGAATCCTTGTGCGAAATCTTGGGTGTTGAAAGCAATCTCCACCTGGCCCAGGAGCTCGCTCTGGTCCACAGTCAACTGGTTTTCAATCACGACGCGTAGAGTGGGTGATTCATTCAACAGCTTCCACTCGAAGTCAAACAGCTCGTTCCACACGGGCGCGAACGTTCCTTCCTTTCGAGTGCTCTTAAGCTGCGTCTTGTTGCAGTTCAGCACAGCAAACGGATGGCACGTGTTCCTCTTGGACGAGTGCAGATTGCGTGCGCGAAGAAGCGCGACATACACGCCAGCAGAGCGCATCCAGAGCTTCATCAAGCCGAATCTCGGGTCATTTGCATTCTTGCTTGGCTTGGTCGGTGACACAGATGGCAATGGTACAGTAGCAATAACACAGGCTGTTTGTCGTTGCGACCACGGAATCTCAATCGCGAATGCATTGCTGACCGTAAAGCGAGGCACGACACTTGTCATTTTGCCTTCGCCAGCTAACTGTATATCCGAGAGTTGCATTTGTCCACGTCGCTTGAACCGCAGACGATGCGCTTGCTTCATGCCCCAAGTCGACTTCTCGTCGTGGCCTTGGACTACCAGTTCCACCGTGGAGAGCCCACACTGCAACATACTAGTCGGATAAACTGCTTTGATTGTCGGAGTCTTGTAGACCACAAACGGGATCTCATCGCGACTAAAGCGCGGTATTTCGCTTAGAGGAGAGACCGTTCCTGGTAATGCCAGCATCTCACCGCTTGAAACAGAGGACGCCGATCCATCAGCGACGGGTTTGACTGTGAGGCTGAGCTCTACACTCACGCTGATGTTCTGCAGACCGAACTTGCTTTGCGGAGTGTAAAAGTAGACGATGTCTTCGCGAGGGTAGAACTCTCCAGGGACCACAATGCTCTCGAGCTCTCGCGCGCCACGCATCCAGACAAGCTTCACGGATGGCACGAGCGCATACGCTGCCATGCACGTCTGGATGTTGGTGCCCGATAGCGCAACGTACGTATTCCCGCTCACAGGGCCGCCCTTGGGCTCGATAGAGTCCACACTAAACAGAAACAGACGCGAGTCAGCGTGCGCTTCCGTGAACTCCTTGTCATCAAACGATACGCGGTAGTAGAGATTGTACGTTGCCAGATACGGTGGGATCACACAACGCAAGGACTTCGTCGATACGAACGTGGCTTCAATATCGCGCACAAAGAAATCGTCGTTTCGAGGCTCGAGCGTCGTGAGCGTATTGATGCGCTCGAGGACACTGAGCTCTTCTGTCTGAGTGAATGCATGTTTAGCGCAAGCAAAAATGCGGACCCGGATTATTGCGCCCTCGCAATCAAAAAATCCGGTGCCAGAGATGAAGATCTCGCCTCCGGACGATCTTGGGAGCACCTTTGGCGTTGTAGATGTGACTGTCGGCATCTCGTATACTTTGAAATAGGTCATTCCGGTGCTCGCTTTGGCTGGAGATGCGATAGGAACCTCATCACACGCAGAGAAGAACGAATCGCCAGACGAAATCTGCACTTTGAGCTTCTGCGGAGTGCGAAGGACGCGAGGATTGCAGACGACAAACTCGGCATTGACCATCAGCGGTGATATATGAAGAAACAGATCCACTTCACTCAACTGAGACGGCGAAATCGCCGCGGCCGTAAAGCTATGCTCGCCCTGGCTGCGGTGGAAATGCTCCTCTAGTACGCAGGAGCGCTTCGCGAGAACGCCTTCCTGCAGAGAATCAAGTCGCACGATCGCTCGAGCGAGTTCGATGGGAAGCGACGACGATACTTCGCAGACTTCGACTGTGACCATGAGACGGCACTTTTTCGAGACGACCGGAAGCTCGAATTGCTCCTCCCAACTCGGAGCAGTTGATGCTGCAAGCGAAGCCAGAACAACACCCTCACAACACGAGGCGGTGATCGATTGGTCTCCACTCTGAATGCGCACAGTAAGCGTGAAGTTGACAGGCGGTGCAGACGAATAGGAGGACGATATCGAAGCCAATGTATTCGCAGGCGTTGCGACAGCAGTCGATCCATTACCACCGGTCTTATCCTCGTCCTTCTTGGCTTGGGATAACGAGCACATGGCCAGAAACGGCTGCAACAGAGCACGGAGGTTCTTGACAGCCGCGATCCGCAATATGAGCAAGTGCATGCGCTCAACAGACGCGTCGACGTTCACGTATCGAGTCGCGCTGGAAAACCGGACGACGATCTTGCGGTTTTCCACGAAGTTCTTACCCTGCATCCGAACTGCCGGAGCGCCCTGCACGAGGCCACAGGGAGGATCTAGGCGGGTGATGAACCACGTGCGCGGGTCATAGCAGTTGATGCAAATGGCATTTGAGAACGCGACTTCGTCGATACTGACGATCAAGATCGTGGGTCCATTGAAAGCAAGTGGAGGCATGACGCACTCTAGCTGCACCTCTTGTGACCAGACTGCCGCCTTCAAGAAGGAATCGAGATCGCTCGATCCTGGCAGAATCAGCCGTGACTGAGCGGTTGACGACAAATTGCGACTCGTGTCAGCACATGAAAAGCAAATGTTGACCGAGATCGCATGCTCGTAATGCAGCGGCTTGTCAATCAGCTCCATCGGCGGGATTGTGCTCACTCTAAGCTCGGACTTGGCTTGATCCAGATGTAACTGCGCAAGTTCACTCGAGAGATCAACTACTGAGTCGACAAGCTCATCGACAGAGGCAATTTGTACGAGTTCATCTTGGACTTTAATATGAGCGACAGCCCAAACTTTTGATGGTAAAGAGTCACCACGTATGTAGATTTGGACTCCAGATGCATCCACAACGAGCACTTGAATACCAACCTGCTCTGTGGGCTCTGATTGTTCTATCTGCAAAGGATTGACGCATATATAGACAGATTGATCCAGACAGGAGACTGCTTTAGGATCAATCGAGATCGAGCAGATCATGCCATTGAGAACGGCAGCAGTGTCGGAGGAGTGGCACTGACCGATATCCGCACCATTATTTCCACACACACATAACGAATGCGTGCGTCTGGAGGAAAACAGGATGACCTCAACAGTTGGTTTGACCGGAAGCTGAACCAAAAGAATGTAAGTCTTTGTGGACAATGTCGCATCACTTTGTTGCGCTTGCTTCACCATCGAATCCTTGCTCAAGACCCCCGAGTACGACGTGTAACCCATGCCATCGGGCAGTGAAGCTGTGAGCAAGATCTCATGATCCCAGTCCGTGATCTCGAACATAAAATTCCCAAGTTCATCGGGAGAACTCACGCCAATCTGAGCTCGACTGCCTAGTCGACTCGCGCTCAGAACAACTTTCTTGATCAGTTTGGGATTTAAAGGGTACAAAATCACTTGAAATTCGTGGAACTCGCGATCTCTCCAGTTATTTAGAGCCGCTTGTTCAATGGCCGACTCCGATTCGTGGCGCTGTCTGTGCAGAAATGTCGTCTTCTGATAATTTGCTTCTTCTTCGTCTTTCGCTACAGCAAGAGCTTGGCTCTGCTTGACAATACCGACGCTATGAAGCTGCTGATCCAGCTCTCGTTCATTGATCACGTCACACGTTTGGAGGTATCGAAAGATACTTGACGGCGAGCAGTAAAGTACGAAGCGATCCCCGCCAATGTTGGAGCAGTAGCGAAACTTGTTGTCTTCCTTGATAGTGAGCGGGTTGTGCACACGCAGAGTGCCGAGACACACGAATTGCTGCGCATTAGGCGAGAAAAACACTTGAATGTCTCCTGGACAGGAGAAGTCTGGCACTGGACACGTCAATTCATTGCCTCGAATGATCTTAGCCGCTATGTATGGAGTCGTAGACAGCGCTTGAGCTGCCGGGACAGCCCCGATTGACTTCCTGGAATCTTGTTTTGTGAGTTCAATGTTGGCAGCCCCTCGTCGTCTTGTCGGTGGCGGCCGAACCTTCACACTGGTCGGCAGAATTCCACTTGATGAGGACGGAGAGAGTAGGTTTACCGACGTCGCAGAGACGCTACTATTGCGGAAATATGTGCTTCGTCGGCGCATCGTCGACTGTGTCTTGAACTTGGGAGCATCAATTATGATCAGCTCCTTGGCAGCTCCAGTCTCATGCAATACGATACTCGAGCCGTGTCGCTTCCACAAAATCGGCTGCGGCATGCCTTGAAAGTAAAGTGACATTCGCTCCGTACCGTCTGTCAATCGGAAACTCTTTGGCAATTGCAGCGTAAGCACTCGAGTTTCCGTCGGCAGTCGGTCGAGCGTTCGCGTGGGGAGATGCTGCGGGAACCACTTGACCTCTCCCGGATCAATGTCCGCGTAGTAGTGGAATGCGACGCTGTGAGCAATAAACTGCTCGCCGGCGTTCAGCGTAAAATCCACTAGTACATTCACGCCCAAAGCCGCCTCTGCGTTATTTCGCGGTGCGTTTTTAAAAACGTTTCGAGTCACTTTGAGAACGCTCGTGCCTCCGCGCTTGTACTTTAGGCTCTCCTCGGCCATCTGCTGGTACGTTTGAGTGCGATTCTTGCCTACTAACGTCTCTCGGTTGCGTGGTGTTAGCCCTTGAGGCGGCAGTGAAGGCGTTGTCGTGATGTTGGACACTGAAGCTGCTGCTTCGCATGGGACCGTTCTTTCCACAAACTCAACCATAGGCGCGTGGCAGATCAAGAGCGGAGAGCAACTGATCGATCCGTCTGGAAACAAACGGCTGAAAGCTGCTGGAATCATTACGAACTCTCGCTCATTTGCGCTTGACCGGAATCGCACAAAGATCTGACCAGTGTCCACAATGGTTGGACTCTCTATCACGATGCAGGTTCCGCCTGCCGTAGGACCACAGCTCGGAGCAATCTCTGTGATTGCGGGGGACTCGTACGAGTAATACTTTTCCCGGTCTCTGACATTGAAGAATGCGCATGTGGACGTTCCGGCTGACTTGGTCTCAGGTAAAAGCGGCAGAATGATATCCACTGTCGCGGCACAGGCGATTCGTAGCAGAGGCGCTTTACACGTGACCTTCCCATTGACGTGGTCAATTTCGCCCAGCATGCAGACTGGATCGAGACCGACGTGCGCTGCCTTGGACACAGAGCGAGTGCCCGAATTTTGGATACTGGTTGACACGTCAGTAGGCCGAACAGGCGTGAACTGAACCTGGCATTTGGACTCTCTGGCGAGCATCTTGTCCAGCTTCTTTCCTAAAAACAATACCAATGTCGAGCCCCCAGCAGCGGGTCCAGTCGAAGTCGCGAGGAAAAACGGCGATGAGAAGATACGAAGTGGCAGAAGTGCAGTGCAGGCCGTGCCGCTGTAGTTGCCGTATTTGGCGTTCATGTATCTTGAATGTGAGAACTGCTGACCATTTAGACTGATCTCGATCTCGTAATATAAAGCGTAGACAGCACAGAACTCGCATTGCACAACACAGTCGCCATACTTGGAGCTAGCTAATTCGTAATTAAAAGCTCCTTCAACAAGAACGGGCGGCATGACCTCTTCGCTGCCCTCCGGGCTTTGTGGCTGAAAACGAACCAGCAGCTTGCAGCCGTAATCTCTGATATGCTCGCCATAGATGGTCATGAGGCAGCCTGAGTCCATGGGCGACCAGATAGGCGTGATTCGTCGAATCACTGGGTCGACATAATACGTGTATAGTAGACTGCTCTTGGACTGGACGGAAGTATAATTGATGCCGTTGAGGGAAATGTTCAAGTAGGCAGTTCCGGCGCACTCAACGGCGGGACTGATAAAGCTGACAGCCTCGCCGACAATCTTGCCCTTGATCAGTATTGTTTGCATGGTCGGCTCCTCCGAAATTGGGCCTTCATCATTACTTGTGCTGGTCGTGGGCTCTCCAATGGACATACAGACAGTGATCTCACCTGTATCAACGATCTTGCCGCACCATGCCAAGACCTCCGTTCCTCCGGTGATCGGTCCAGCTGCTGGTTCGATACGAATCACGCCTTCAGGAGGGTCGTAAAACAGAAACTTGACCCTTGTATCGACAAACTCATCGTACGGACTCGCCGAAAGCATGATTTGGATCGACACAAGCTCATTTGAGGGCCACATTGGCGCAAATGCTGTAATGGTCTTCGTTTCAGGATCAAAGGCGGTCTCTTTTACCTCCTTGCGGAACTCATTCGCGCCTTCAAAGCGCATGACGCAACTAATAAGACTCAGATCAGTTGGCAACATGTCTTCCTTGGCCACGATTACTGCCACGGGCGTTTTCCCAGAAACTGGACCACACAAAGTGCCTTTGCTCGTGAACACAGTCTTGGCGTGGTACTCAAAGTAGCAAGTGGAGTCTGTAAATTGCTGAAGATTGTAAGAGACGTACAAGCCTACGCATCCAAGCCGCTGACTTGGTGGTGCAACACATTGAATTGTCTGGGGGTTCAGCACTTTTGCCTTGACGACGACTTCAGATTTGTTTGCCGCGAATCCGTCCTTGTAGCGGGATGAAAACCGAACGTAGATTCGAGCTTCTCCGATAAATCCATGGCCCTTGATCAAGACTATAGTTCCGCCTGTAATTGGACCGAATCCTGTGATGCGGCCATGGTTCTCTGGGATCGTGAAAACAGGAAGCGGGAAGGCCTGGAACGTGGCGCGCTTCTTTATTTTCTGTGATTTTGTCGAGGATTTTGCACTGTGCGTCTGTGAGTCATCGGCTTCGGTTGCAGAATCCACGAGCGCTCCTTTCGCTGAGTCTGCTGAATCCACTTCATCCACAGCATAGATATGCTCAAAATGCTGTTCGTTGAACGACAATGTAAGTTCATGAACGCCCTTAGCAAGCTCGGGCGAGAAACACTCGACAAAGCGGCCATTGCGAACTCGTCCGGACATCATCTCACTGTTGCCAAAGCGGAAATCCACCGTCGGAGTCTCGATCGGCTCAAGAAACTCAAACGACACGAGCGATCCGCTGCAGATGTAGCCCACGCGAGGATTGTAATCCAAAAGTATCGGAGACTGATAGTAATGAAATAAAAATGGCAGCTCTTTGCGCTGACCGTCGATCACGCTAATCTCCATGCGAAGCTGCTCTTGCAAAAGCATGCCATCCAATTGGTCTCTGGGTCTTGGCGCGACACCTAACTGGGCGAGCGATGGACACTTCCAGGTGAGCCGTTGTCTCTTGGCACTCACAGATCCGATTGCCACGGCGACTGGGCGGGGTTTTCCTCTCGTCATCAATTTCGCGGATTTCTTGTCGTCCAACTTGAAGAAGTAGCTGATTTTTACGGTGTCAACCTCTCGGAGACTTGTTCCTACGGCCACCAGCTCTGTTTCTTGGTCGAATGCCCCATAAAGCGGTGTGATCGACAGCAAACTTGGAATGTTGTACACAAGATAGTGATCGTGCAGTCGGCCTACATTGTGGAAATAGCTTCCATCGAACGACAGGTCAATGAACGCGTTCTCGAGCGCATCCAAATTGTCGATATACTCCGAGATAGCGGGCAGTGTGAAGCTTACTTGCTTTGTATCCCAGTGCGTCACTGTGATAGGTCCAAACACACGTTCAGGTTGTGCGTATTTAGTCTGGAAGCGGACTTGAACGAGCACGCAATCGCTTGTGATCAGCGGCGCAACGTTTATGGTCACATCGATCGGGATCTGGAATGCCCCCGTATGCGGTTCGATGCGCTTGATCGTGTAGGCTGAGAAGTAATACACACCCAGAGTCATGGCAGTGAAATCATTGCCATTCAACGCCACATCGACAACAGCTTTCAAATCTGCAAACTCAATGCCAAACAATGGCGATGTGATGGTGATCACGCCATCGCGCGCCTTGCCGTGGGTGTCCTTGTGCGCAATTGTCTTGCCCTGGGCGGTCAAAAACGAAAAGCGCACTTTGATGCGCCCGGTTTCAATGAGATTAACACCGAAAATCTGCATCAAGCTCGAGTGGTGAACGCTGGCGCACATGGGACTGATGCGGTCGAGCGACGGCGAGCTGTAGAAGACAAATAGAATCGGTTTGTGGGTATCTGGGTCGAAAAACTCGCATTTCGTGTACTGCTCCGAGTTGAGCGAGACAAAAATGGTGACGATACCTACATGGAATGGCGGCGCACAGCACCGGATTTGGCCGTTCTCAACAAAGCCGACAACCTTTCGACTGAGCTCTGGCGACTGGAAAATGACGCTGATGGGGGCGCCATGATCTACGATGTTTTCGCCCATGATGCGCAAGTAGCTGCCGCCTTGAATATCAGCCGACATTGGCAGCACTGTTTGAACGACTGGCGGCTCGTAGAACAGAAAATACAGATACGACAGGTCCTTCACTAGTCCGAGCGGATCAGTCTGCTGCTGCTGGCCATGCTTTCGAACACGAGGCGATAGAATAGCTTCTTCTTCAGGCACGAACTCATAGCCTCCATTGAACGAGACTTGGATCTTTGTCAGCATCGGATTATGACCATTGGCACCAGTCCTATGCGCCCATACAGGACTCTGACAGACGATTTGAAAAGCCGGTAGGTGCTCGGTTAAGGTATGATTGCGAGGAGATTTCGCTGCATCTAAGCCCTGGTCATCTGAGCCTTCGCTGTCACTCGCGTCCATGACTACATAGCCAGGAACGCTAACCGATGTATCTGACGTGAGCGATTGAAAGCGAACGATCAGCGGTTGTTGAGGCGGCACCTTGTACTTCATGCGTAGACAAACGGACGTGCCACCGGTCACCGGTCCGTGGTGATGAGAGATCGAGCGAATAATCGGCGGGAAATAATAGCCGAACTTGATTGCACCCGTAAATGGCTCTCCGCCAAGCGAGATGGATATCCGAAACTGCTTGACGTAGTTTGGGTGGCTCGGCATCGCCAGCTTCTTGCCAGCAGCATCGTCTTTAGCGACCATTTGCTTGATTTCGTCCAGAAACGACGGCGATCGACAGCGAATGATACCCTGTTCGTCTGCAGCGCAGTTGTTGAACTCGGCATTGACAATCTTCACAAGCCGTTCCGAGGGCGCTCCGTTTTCATCGAGCACTTGAAACCGCACGCGCAATTTCTTTGGTGGTACCAGGTTCTGCAGTAGCCTGGGAGAGTCCATATCTTCCACACTCAAACAGGCATGTCGAATCGTGAGCAGCGAATATCCCTCTAGACTCGCGTGTTCAGGGAAGACGCTCAGAACGGACCGGTCCCGGTGCAAAAGCGCCACGACTTGAGCGCGGCCGTACTGCCGTCCGCCATTGAGCGACACAGTGAAGGTCGTGAGGCCGAACGACATATTGGCCGGCACGCTGCATCGGATCTCGCCTGGGTTGCAGTAGTTTGCATTCAGGCGCGCGACCGGCTGCAGGACTCCGCTGTGATCTTGCGCATCCTTGGACTCGATCGCTGGAGCTTTCTGTGATAGCGAGACCACGAGATCACCCGAGTCGACGAACCCTTGGCCGAAAATGCGCACTTCGGTCATGCGGCCGTTAGTCACGCTGATGCAGGATGGCTCGACGGATTCCAGATGCACGTCCCGATAGACTACATACTGCCGGGCATCCACGTTCTTCTCATTTGCGCGAAAGAACTCGCACTTGTTGAGTGACACGTCGACGCTTGCGGTGCCGAACGTCATGACCACAGCGTCCATCTCGACCTCGTACACGCCCAGGACAGAGACCTTCCAGCGGCCCTGGCGGATTTGCTCCGACGTGGCGCCTGTGCACTCGGAAGCCTGACGCACACGTACGAATACCGGCAGCGAATCGATCTCATCCAGCACCAACTGCGGCTGGAGATCTTTCCCTGTAGCGCCACTAGGCGGCAGTCGACGCGAAGGCAGCTTGAGTAGGTTGAGTGTGACTTTGACGGTAGTAGGCGGCGCCATGAGCACGTACTGTGGTGTGATCTTCTGCACGCTGAGCGGCTGATGCAGCTTGAACAGCAGCGTGTTCGAGAGGTGGTCCGAGTCCAGGATCACCTGGATCTCCAGTGGCACGACATGCGGCGAGCAGGCGAAGGTCGCAGAAGAAGCCGCGAGATTCGTGAACTCGCTGAGCACGCGCTTGCCGTCCTCAGCCAACGACGGGATCACGCACTCGAGCTGCGCGTCCGACACGAACCGGCCCGTGAACTCGACCTTAGTGGCGGTGCCCGGGATGCGCACACGCACCAGCAGCGAGTGTGGCTGCGGCTTGAAGCCCTTGCCGTGGACGAGCACGCGCGTACCGCCCGTGATGGCGCCGCACGAGGGCTCCAGCAGCCGCAGCCGCAGTGGCGTGCTCGTCATTGAGCTCATGTCGCCATGGGTCGCAGCATGACGCTGCCGGTTACGGTTACGATTACGCTGGATGGAGCGCCTCACAATGTGTAGCCATGTAAGAATAGCTCTTGGAGCAAGATGGCCAAGTCCAACGTCCGCGCGCAGAGCGAGCAGCTCTTCAACCTGCAGGTGCAGGGCGACAAGTATGCACGACTGCTTGTGGCGCAGAAGCATCGGCTGCGGCAGCTGGATGCGCACTGGAAGAAACTCCATGAGGAGCTCCAGGAGCTGCGCGTGAAACGCGGCGAAGGCGACTCGCGAGGTGGAGGCGCCAATGCCGTGCGCGCTCGCATGGCAGACGAGCAACGAGAGCTCATGAAGCTAGAGAACCGATTGTCGGCATGCCGCATGCGCGAGAGCAAGATGATCGCGTGTAATCAGGAGTTGAAGCAGCGTGTCGACGAATTGCGCGCGAATCGCGGCCTGAGCCAAAGCGTGTTCGACAAGAATCAGCGCAAGCTGCGCGAGATCCAGCGACAGATGCAGGAGAGCTTTCGACAGTCGACACAGATCGTGGCGGAGCGAGACCGCGTACGAGCAACTGCAGGGCTTCGAGAGTGGTGTACGCGTACTGACTTGGCTTTGTAGATTCTTGCGCAGGCGAGTTCGTTGACAGCGAACAACTTGGACGAGCAGGAGCAGTTCGACTCTGTCTATCAGAGCCTGGCAGCCATCATCAAGCGAGAGAAGGAAAGCGCCGAGTCCTACCGCAAACAAGTACTGGAGCAGGACCCGATGGATCTTTCGGATGATTTTACGCGTGGCAATTTAAAGCTGGACGATGAACAGCAGCTCAAGAAGAGCCTACAGAAGCTTGAGATGACGGTAGAGTGGCTAACTGACAGCGACGTTGGCCTCGTACAATGTTCTGACTGTCGTGTTATCGGCAGCTCATTGAGGACAAGCAGTCGATTGAGACAATCAACGAGCGACTGCTGGAGTTCGAGTCGACGTTCGACATGCTGCAAAAGCAAATGGGCGTGGACGATTGTCACGAGCTCGTGAATGTCTACACAAAGAAAGAGGAAGAGAACTTCGCGTTGTTTCGCTATGTTCAGAGTATTAACAACGAGGTCGAGCAGCTTGAGGACGAGAAGCACGCGCTCGCGATGGAGACGCAAAAGTAGGCTGCCTTGGAGCTTGATGACCAAACCTGACGATGCCAACCACGTTTCTCTCGTAGACTCAACAGTGAAATCCTTGACGGAAACGCCAATGCTCGAAAACTAATGCTCGACGATTTGGTGGAGACCAGGCAAAAGCAAGTTGACGCATGTCGCCATTTATTTGACCACAAGGGATGCTAAATAGCTTTGCTGCAGGATCCTCAAGGAGAATTCGGAATACGAGCGGCTTCGCGCAGCGGCAACGAGAGAGTTCCAGCCAATTGCACGCTCTGTGGATCGGTCGTACAACTCTCTGGGCTGCAATGATATTATTCCCGTAAGTTCAATGAGAATACGCTGTGTCTGTGAGCTGCTGACTCTGGTGTTTGCCCTCAGCCCGGTGTCGCTAGTGGTCCTGCCGGTGGCGACGGATCCAAGCGCTCAAGAAAGCAAAGCGAAGATCAGATCGCCATGATGGTAAGGCTTCATTCTTGTAGATTGGGTCATAGACTGACGGACTTATTGCTTGTTGCCCCTGCGTGAAGGCTCGCATCAATTCGATGAACGATCTGTTGGCCGCTCACGGCATCACAGAAGGCAACATCCTCCAATTCCTAGCAGTACGTTCGCTCTATGCTGAATTAATCATGACCTTGTGTATGTGCTGACGCTGTCGCGGTGGTTCTAGATCATCGAGCAGCGGAGTAGCGAGCTGATCGAGCAATTCTCCAGACGTCTTCAGCACAAGAATCCGAACGAGGCGTCGCGTGCCACTTTGGGCGCGAATCTCCGCCCGAGTGACCCCAATCGGTCCATCACTGTCGCTCGAGCCATGCTACCGGAGTTTGCCAACGCAGCATTGAGCCCCTCGAACAACAAGCTGGCCAACAACGGCAGTGACACGCTCATGACTGCGACATCCAACACGACGATTGTTGAAGAAGACCAGCAGCCCAACACGAGTGACGACGAAGACAGCGATCGGCCCATGACCAAGGCCGAGCTGCTCAAGCGGGCAGCAAAGACAATGGCCGGATTCCAAGTCAACTCACGCCTACAGCCGAATCGCGTCAAGCCCTCGGCTCAAAAGAAGAAGAAAATAGAGCTGCAAAGCTTTAAGAATGATTCTTGACACGCTAGCTTGGCTGGTTCAAGCCCAGGCCTTTGAATGCAAGTGTGAATGCGTACTGCATGCCTACGTATCTGAGTGTATCAGTTAAAGCATCCTTGATTGCATCGACCAGATTCAGTACTGAGATGCGACTTCTAATCAGATCAGTTGGCAGGTTGATCATCACCCCAGCATGACTGTCACGTCCACTAAGGGTCTTGAATCTGCGCTCCCGGCTCAAGTCTGACTGGCCTTGCCTGACTAGAGAGAGAGGAGGGAGAGTCCCACCTAGAAGCATTCGCCTTCAAGGAAAGCGGACCAGGAGTTGGACGGCTCCACACCAATGCAAACGGCCACAGTCGCCCACAGCCACACATGCAGCTGTCTGGCTGCCGCTTGATCAGATTTCCCAGTGGTGGGCTCTCCTCATCGATTGGCCGTGCTCAGGACGTCGTGAGCAAGGCCACACACTTCATTTGTCCATTGCCATCCAAGTGCGCAGTCTTCCTTTTCCTCCTTCGCTCTCCATGATGAAGATCTCGGCCGTCGCCTGCGCTATGGTCGCAGCTGTGAACCTGCCCACTGCCTTTGGCTGGTGGGACAACGGCCACATGCTCGTGGGCCAAGTGGCCACGCAGCTCATGTCGGCTGCCGATGTGACGACCATCAATAGCGTGCTGGCGCTCTGGGGTGCAGACTTCGTCAACACGAGCACGATCACCACCGCGGCCGTGTGGCCCGACTTGATCAAGTGCACGTCTGTGAGCTCGTATTGCGCGTCCAAGGTCGCGCCGTCGCTCGACATGATGGAGACGTGGCACTACATCGACCTGCCGTACTACACCAACGGCTCGGGCAACACCAACACGCTGGATGTGTTCGCCAACGCCATCGACGGAGACTCAGTGGACGTGCTGGAGAAGTCCATCTCGGCCTTCTCGACCACCAAGTCGACCTGGTCGGCCAACTTTGTGCTGCGCAACTTCATCCACATCTTCGGCGATGCGCACCAGCCGCTGCACACGACGGCGGCTGTCAACAGCGACATGCCCACGGGCGACGCCGGCGGCAATCTGTACAAGTTCGCCTCGCCCTGCGCGTTCTCAAACCTGCATGCACTCTGGGATGCCGGCGCCGGTGCCTACAGCGGCAACGACTGGGGATACAACCTCGACCTGATTGTGCCGGGACTTAAGACCAACGCGACGGAGCTCATCGCTCTGCTCAAGACCACGACGGACGCGGTCAACATGGCGCAGTACGCGAGTCTGACCTGGTCCAAGTTCGCCAGTGCCATGGTCTCCAGCAGTGTGCTGCGTCTCACGATCCTAGACTCGTACTCGCAGGCCGCCAACGTTTATGGGGGACTGGACTTGACGCTGAACAGTGCTGGTAAAGTGCCATGCCCTTCGGCCTCGTACGTAGCCTCGGCCGTGACGCTGGCCAAGAAGCAGATCGCTTTGGGAGGCCAGCGCCTCGCTGTCATTCTCACGCAAATCGCCAAGCAGCTCCGCACGCAGGGACTGGCAGCGTAGACTCCACCGAAATACTGCCTACAATCAATCTATCAGCAAGGAAGGGTACGACGTAGGGGCCCGGTTCTGTTTGTTAGCTTAATGACTTTGGCTTTTCCTGAGCTTGTGGAGCCATTGCACCTGATACGAACCCAGCAGTGACCAACTCATTTGCAACCTTCAGTATTACGCGATGTGGAGTTGGCTCTCGCCTGGCTGTACTGTATCAAAGCTGCCATTCTGTCAGCCATCCATCATGTTCATCTGATTACAAAGAGAAGAAACTTCTTTGCAGTTTACCGGTGCAGTAATCGACTTGTGCGACCGATCCTCTTGGTGTCACGCTGCTGCGTCTGCGCCACGCCGTACTTGTACTAAAACGTGGAACGCAGCGTCACCTAATTGAAGCGAGTGACTCGATTCAGCCTCTTGAGCGAGGATCTTGCGAGTACCACTGTGATCACTTGAGTGGCTTGGCATCAAGAGAATTCGAACCTCAATGCCCGGTTCCTCAATGGTTCGTTCCACCATGTGGCGCCTGAAAGAAGGCATCATCACATCTGCGTGTATGGATCGAAGCCAAAACAGTGCGACATGAGCCAGCCAAGGCTGATGGCTGGCCTGGTTCTAGCCGCGTGCCTTTCGATTCCGGTTCCATCATGAAGATGAGCGCGACATGTTTTTCGAACG
Organism: Elongisporangium prolatum; assembly: GCA_023335875.1. Classification (NCBI taxonomy): domain Eukaryota; phylum Oomycota; class Peronosporomycetes; order Pythiales; family Pythiaceae; genus Elongisporangium; species Elongisporangium prolatum. The sequence goes on from JAADVW010000009.1 coordinate 120,312, forward strand.
GCTGGATCCGCTTGCCGGTCCCTAGTCCACTCTGCCTTCTGCTGTCTCTAACGACCATGGCATCCTCCTGGCTCCGGTTCCTGGCCACACTGGCGCTGCTGGCCTTGTGCGCGGTCTCTTTGGTCCACGCATCACTGGAAGAAGAACAATCAACCGAAGTCGACGCTGACGCCGGACTCACGGTGCTGCAGCTCGTGGCCAAGCGCGGCTATGCCATCGAAGCGCACAAGGTGACTACGTCCGACCGCTACGTTCTCACAATGTACCGCCTACCCAAGACGTACGCCGAGTCACAGGCCAACGCCACGGCCGCGGCCAACAAACCGGCGGTCTACCTCTGCCACGGGCTGCTGGATTCGAGCTACACGTTCGTGCTCAACTACCGCACGCAGAGCCTGGCCTACCTGCTGGCCGACGCCGGCTACGACGTCTGGCTCGGCAACAACCGCGGCACGACCTGGTCGCGCGAGCACCTGGACTACACCGACTCGGACGACGCGTTCTGGGACTTCTCTTGGGAGCAGATGGCGGCCTACGACATGCCGGCCATGATCAACTACGTGCTGGACCAGACCGGTCGCCCCACGCTGAGCTATATCGGCCACTCAGAGGGCACGATGCAGGCCTTTGCCGGCTTCTCCATCAACCAGGAGTTGGCCAAGAGCGTCTCGTACTTTGGCGCGCTCGCGCCTGTGGCCTACGTCGGCGCCACGACGTCGCCCATCTTCAAGGCCATGGCTGCGACGTACGTGGACAAATGGTTCCAGGCCTTTGGCGTGCAGGAGTTCTTCTCGCACATCGCGATCCTACAGGATCTGATCGGCAAGTACGCGTGCGCGTTCGTGGACATCGCGTGCGACAGCATCATCAACGCGCTCACGGGGCCGTCGGACAACGTCAACGCCTCGCGCATCCACGTGTACATCTCGCAGACGCCCGCGGGTACGTCGGTCAAGAACATGGCCCACTTTGCGCAGGGCATCCGCAAGAACACGTACAAGAAGTACGACTACGGCTGCTCGTGCCTCACAGTGCTGCCCATCTCGTGGTGTTCGTCGCTCATCTGCAAGAACAAGGCTGTGTACGGCACATTCACGCCACCAAACTACAACCTGTCGTCCATGGTGTACCCACGCACAGCGTTCTTCACGGGCTCGGAGGACTGGCTCGCGACGTCCACCGACATCAACAAGCTCCGCACGGGGCTGCCCTTAGGCACGATCATCTCGGACACGCTCACGAACTACAACCACCTGGACTTCACGTGGGCCTACGAGGCGCCCAGCGTGATCTACAACACCATGATTGCGCACATGAAGCTGTTTGAAGGCGTCGGGTATTGAGTCGTCTCTCTCTCGCTTGGTGTTTCACAATCTACAGTCAATTCCATACTGCGAAGTAACAGCTAATGGAGATTTTGTTCTTGCCTTAGTGGTGTGCGCTGCTCATTGAGGCCATCGCCATGAAAAGCCCAGTGACTGGATCATTCCATGGCCTTCAGCGATTACGTGGTTCTGTTGCTTGCGGTTGACACCCGAGTTTACATCATCAGCGCTGTACCGGTATACCGGTATCACGTCGCTTTCTTGAACAGATCCGGACGTGTGAGGGAGTGCGATCCTTGCGACTCACTCGGCAAGTCGCTCTCCTTCGGACAAGCAGCCTCCCTTCATCTATTGATCATGCTGGCATCCACGGCCAAGAGCGTCGGCAAGACAGCACTGCGCGCGCAGCAAGTGCGATCATTCTCGGCGCTGCTGGACGAGGCAGCGCTCACGGGCTTCTCGCTCAAGCTCTCGGACGAGCAGCGCGAGTTCCAGGATGTGGCGCGCAAGTTCGCCAAGGAAGAGATGATCCCGAAGGAAAAGTACTACGACCAGACCATGGAATACCCCAAGGAGATCTTCCACAAGGCTTGGGAGCTCGGTCTCGTGAACACGCACGTGCCAGAGAAGTTCGGTGGTCTCGGTCTCGGCGCCCTGGACGGCTGCATTATTGGTGAAGAACTCGCCTACGGTTGCACGGGCATGGCCACGGCTATTGAGGCCAACGGTCTGGCTGCTGCGCCGCTGCTTGTTGCTGCCAACGATGCGCAGGGCAAGAAGTACCTCGGCCGTCTGGTGGAGGAGCCTCTGCAGGCTGCTTACTGTGTGACGGAACCCGGTGCCGGCTCGGACGTCGCTGGTGCCAAGACCACGGCTGTGAAGAAGGGCGACAAGTGGGTCATCAACGGCTCCAAGATGTGGATCACCAACGGCAGTGTGGCCAATTGGTACTTCGTGCTTGCCAAGACTGATGCCAATGCTAAGGCCGGAGCTGCCTTCACGGGCTTCATTGTTGACGCTGACACGCCCGGCATCACGGTCGGTCGTAAGGAGATCAACGTTGGCCAGCGCTGCTCGGACACGCGCGGCATCACGTTCGAGGACGTGGTCGTGCCTGAAGAGAACGTGCTTGGTGCTGTCGGCGAGGGCTTCAAGATCGCCATGCGCGCCTTTGACTACACGCGCCCGCCGGTCGCTATCGGTGCCGTCGGTCTAGCCCGTCGCGCCTTTGACGAAGCACGCAAGTACTCACTTGAGCGCAAGACTATGGGCCAGCCCATTGCCATGCACCAGGCCATCCAGTTCATCCTGGCCGATATGGCCACTGGCATTGAGGCCGGCCGTATGTTGACCTACAAGGCTGCCTACGAATTTGATTGCGGTCGCAAGAACACCATGTACGCATCCATGGCCAAGCGTTTCGCTGGTGACCACGCCAACCAGGTCGCGACTGACGCCATCCAGGTGTTTGGAGGAGCCGGGTTCAACACGGAGTACCCGGTGGAAAAGCTCTTCCGCGATGCCAAGATCTACCAAATCTACGAAGGCACATCCCAGATCCAGCGCATGATCATCGCCAAGGAGATGTTCTCACGCCAGAACCTGGACCCTTAGGCTTTGTCAGTTCATTTGTCATTCAATCAATCACACACACGCATAGTTACGTTACAGTAGTTCAGCATCAATAGGTCGTGTTTCTCCATTTTATTCCCAGTATGTAGCCATACCGACTGAAAATACCGGTAAACTACTAGTAGTATTGTCAACCCCTCGTTTTCTATAAACCTTCAATATAACGTACATATCAAAGTAAAGAGTTTTAATAGGTGTACCACTTTGGATGGTACTATGTACCACATACCAGCCCCACAACCAAGACAGCTTGCGAGTATGAGCCAGGAGACGGGAGATGGAGCGGCGGCGGCCGACGCGCCGGAGATCGTGTCGGAGTTCCCGGCGCCGCCCAAGTTCTTCGTGCTGTACAAGGAAGGAGCAGACCAGGGACCAGCCCCTCCTGAGCCCATGGAGCCCACGTACCACCTTTTCGGCACGCCCTACAGCACGCAGGACGTAGTGCCGGACCTGATCCCGGACGACAAGAAACTGTACTTGGGCAGCAAGAGCGAGGAGAACGCCGCTGCTGGAGCAGTCAAGACAGAGGAGGACGACAAAGCTACAGTCGTGGACTACAAGGCCCAGCTGAAAAGGTGCGTGTGCTTTATCTGGCTCTTGTCGCGAGTGAATGAACTGATGAATTGAACGGCCCGCAGACTCAATCGCTCGCTGCTGGCCAACTTTGTGGAGCTCGTGGAGGTTTTGATCAAGTCTCCAGCGCTGTTCAAGTGCGTTGCTTGCTTGTGATGTTAATGACGCCTTCGTGGGGTTTGAGTCTCATCCCTCTCTGCTGTAGTGAGAAGCTGAATGACATTGAGCTGCTGTTTCTCAACATGCACAACCTCATCAATGCCTTCCGACCGCATCAGGTGCCGAGAGCAGCAGTTGCTGCTGCTGCTTGCTCTAGCCACGACTGACAACCACTGCTTTCGTGCGTTCAGGCTCGAGAAAACATCATTCATATGCTCAAGGCGCAGATCCAGGAACGTCGCGATGCAGCGCAGGATATCCGAAGGTACAATCTGTCGATACTGGACTGCACTGCATTCGGCTCATGGATCTGTGCTTCGCGCGCTGCAGAACAATTGACGAATCGAGAAAAGCCGTTGAGACTGCCCACGCGCAATTCCATGATGAAGACGGAGACGTCACGACCACCGATGCTGCTGATGTGAAGATGGAGGATGTAGCCCAGGGATCGTCGGAGATGCAGCACCCGGATGCGCCAGACAGTGAACTGCTATCGCCTCGCAATTCGACTATTGCCAAGGCAGAGGTATGGCCATCTGTAGTACTTTGGATAGCCATCAAATGCTGATGCTGCTGATCGTTGTCTAGGTGAACCGCGAGACGCAACAGTTCCAGGAAAGCTTCTTCGCTTCGCTGGAAGCAGCGCTCAAGTAGCAACAGATTGGTCACTTCTAGAGACTGGCAGAAGAATCGACAGGTACGCCAAGACGCGATATAAAGACACAAGTGAACACGTAATTTAAAGCAAAAGCGACTCTGCTTGCTCTTCCTCTTTCTTCCTCATGGCTTGGAGGCGTCATCATGCATCTCAAATCTTGACTGGTGCGTTGGGAAACAGCGGCTCGCTGGGGCCACTGGGGAAGAGTGGCTCATCCGGTCGAGGGAACAAGGGCTCGCTGCTGCGATCCGGAAGGTTCTGAGCTGGCGAATACCCAGATGCGGAGTTGGCCCGACGCAAATTTCGGTTTATCGCGTTCGCGGGGCTACGACAGCAACGCAATCAACGCCTGACCAACGACAGAACACGCTAATGTGTATAGAGATTCTCACCTGTCGATGGCTCCTTGAATGGCTTCATAAAGCGGGGAAGCAGCCACCGGAGGCGGCGTCAGTCCACTCAGCAGCTCTCCGACCTGGATCTCGCGTCCGTAAAACTGTCGATTAATGTCCGGACGAGAAAGAATCACTGATCCTTCCAGCGAAATGCCCACGAATAGGCCCTTGGAGTGCGAGTACGAGTAGCACGGCGCAATGGACAGATCGGTACTGGCCTCCACCGATCCAGCAGCCACTCGGCCGACAGGACCGGCTGCCACGCCAAGCTCAGCGCCCATGTTTACTTGACCCTTGGAGCAAAAGGCATCCACGGCGGACTTGGTGTTGAGAATGATCACAAAGTCCGTGAGTTCGCCGCCGATTTGAGCTCCCCAGCCCACGCCAGCCGTACCGATGGCCGACGGGGCGGACCAGCGACCGTCCGGCAGCCGCGCGATCACGAGTCCAGTGCCAATACGGCCCGTGAATACAAACCCGACCTTAATCACCGTCAAAAACTGACCACACCAACAAGCGTATGAGCTTCCTCACTACAATGACGAACTTCAGTCGGACGTACCGCAATGCCCTTGGCACGCGTGAGTAGCGGCAATGGGATCGACTGGTCCTTGATCACGCCCTGGTACATGAAGTTCTTGACGCTGTACGCGGCCTTGCGGATCTCCTCGCGCAGTGTGAACGAGTATGGCGAGTTCAGAAACCGTTGGGGACCTGCGTCTTTGATCTGGTTATGCTGCACAGCATTGCTCATAGTATCGCCTACAAACAGGAGCCACATCCTGTAAGACCAACCCATCTAGAACTATCAAGATCAAGAGCAGGACGTACGCAGCAGCGCCTGCTCCGGCAGAAGCGTGTTGAAGCAGTCGTCGCACACGCGCTGCGGGTTATGCGCATTGACCGACAGGTAGTGGCGATCCGGATTGGTCAGGATCTGGTCCTCTCGGATCAGACTCCGATGCGTCGTGCATTCTTCACAGAAGACGTGGCCGCAGTAGCTACAACAGCAGGACCGAGAGTCAATGGAAGCTGCCGGGCGTGTGACACTGCGCACAGCTCAGACACTCTACCGGCAGTGGTGCTTGCGACGCACCCAATCGAACAGCAGCTGGCAGCCATAGCAGAGACTCACCTCTGCATCTGCCACCCAGCGCACGGTCATGGGCACTGCGCTGGCCGCTTCAGGAGCCACAGGCGTCGCGTCCATCGAGTCGTCTTATCTTCAAGATCCGCTTCTTGTTCTTTGCGTTTCTTCCCAAAGGGCAGCCACGGTGGGTATTCCAAAACTAGACCGGATATTTCATTTTATTTGTCAGATACAACAACAATTAATAGTTTATCACAGTAAAATGTCCTACGATCAATTAAATATCAATAATAGGCGTAACATTCTGGGTTACACTCAATTGGCTTGATAGCCATGGGCACAATCGTGGGTTCCCTGGCCGAGCAAGTGTATCGCGTTGCGTGGCGAGCAGCTCTGCCAGTGGTCTCGTGGTATGTCAAGCGCAAGGACAAGAGAAAACTTCTGCCAGCATCTATCACGCGTGAGCGCTTAGGTTACAGCCTCGTGCCAGGTACGGAGCTCATTCTGTTGCATCAATCTATCGCATCTCATTTCTTGCATCGAAGCGCATTGGCGGCGGCAGCAAGGGCATGATGCGTTCACACTCTGGATCCACGGCGCATCAGTGGGCGAGTGCCTCTCAGCGATCCCATTGATCGATCTGTTCACGTCGGACCGTGATGGCGACGAGAAGCGCGTGTTACTGACTACCACGACAGTAGCAGCTCGGCAGCTCTTGAATTCGCGTATTGCTCACGTGCGTATGGAGTATCAATGACTGCACTAGTCACATCGTCTTCATATGCCTCTTTCTAGTTTAATAGCGTGTGCATCTTGGCGCCTTTGGACAATCCAGAGTGCGTCGAGCGCTTCTTCGACACTTGGAAGCCAGAGTGAGCAGCCCACTGAACAGTCCTTCTCCAGTCGAACGAAGCACCACTGACGATCTCTTGTTGGTGAAGCGCCGGGCTCTGGATCGAGTCTGAACTTTGGCCCAATCTCATACTGGAAGCTGCGAGAAGAGAGGTATTATAGGTTCCATGTGGAGTTCAAATTGATGGAGTTCTGCTCACTCGTCATTGCGAACTCAATTAGATGCGCATCGGCATCGTCAATGGACGAATTTCGCAGCAATCAGCCCAAGTCTGGAGCTGGCCAGTGCTTCATCAGTTCGCGCATCACTTCATGCGGCATTTCTCTTTGCTGCTCTGTCAGGACACGCTGGTAAAGTGACCGCGGGCAACTTTGCAAGACGCTCGTAGGCTGATCAAGCAGTGTTCTACTATTGCAGAACAGCATGCGCTTCGAGGCTTTAGGAGCGAGACAAACGGAGATCCTACCCAACTTGAAATTCGGTATTGACAATCTATGGCTCGAATGCTACTACAGTACGGCTCAATGCTCACGCCTGCCTATTGTTAGCATCCAGTTGGCATTCTGTCGCGGATGAGGACCGCGTTCAGCTATCTGAATCGCTTCGAGAGCGTACTGCGTGGGTCGCTCTCAGTACGCACGATGGTGAAGAGCTCATGCTGGCCAAGGTGCATCACGCATTGAAATCGGAGCTCGAACAGAAGCTGCTGCTGGTAATTATCCCGCGCCATCCTGCCAGGGCGAATGAGATTGCGGACGCGATCCAAGAAAAGGTTCGTGGCTCAGTCATCTGACTCGTTTCATCCGAAAGAATACTGATCAGATTACTAGTTCCCTAGCATGGAGATCATGGTCCGGTCCAAGAATGGCGTGCCCAACTCTGCCACTGACTTATTCATCGTCGACAGTATGGTAAGTCGTCCGTTTACGAAGCCAGTCCAGTGCCTTCGCTGACATTCGCGCAACAGGGAGAGACGGCGTTGTTCTGTGATGCAGTTCGCACTGCTGTCATGGGAGGTAGGCTCCATTGCTCCAGAAGAACCCAGAAGAGGACAGATTGACATTTCATTTTTAATTCCAGGCAGCTTCGTGGACCGTGGAGGCCATAATCCGATTGAACCGTTGCGATCTGGGTGCGCACTGTTTGTGGCTTGAGCTTGCCTTCGTTGCTGACTGTCGCTTGTGCTCTCGTAGCTGCACCGTGTTTACTGGTCCGTACATGCGCAACTTTTCCGATATCATCGATCGTCTAGACGCTGTGCAGACAGCAGCACTCCCAACGGAAGCCAAGGCAATAGTCCGAGTGGAATCTGTTTCAGCATTGAATCGGGTCTTGCAGCGACATCTAACGCCCACTGATCGACACGTAGACCGCTGTCTGTTAGTAGCGAACATGATGCGAACACTGGCGATCGATACGACGCACGCTTACGAGCACAGGCTGCGTCAGTGGTTCGCACAGAAATAGACCGCAATAGTGAGATTGTTTTTGTATTTTTGAATATGGAAAAGATTAGAGACACGAGCTGTCGATGGGAAGGTCGAGGCAGCGAGCAGGACCGTAAAACGGCTTGCTGGTCTTGCTCAGTACGGACGGTATCGCTCCGATCGTCCTCCTGAAGACGACGACTGGCCGCCCTGGGCGCTGCCGCCGCCCTGACGGTAGTTGCCGCCACCTTCGCCTCCTTGGCGGTAGCCGCCGCCGCCGTAGCCGCCTCCGTATGCACCGTAGGCAGCAGCGTACGCCGCGTAGCCCGGGTAGCCACCGTAGCCGTAGCCTCCGTAGCCGCCTTGAGCACCACCGGCGGGAGCACTGCCAGCAGTACCAGCAGCGTCTTCGCCACCTTCTCGAGAAGCACCAGAGTCACGGCCGCCTTCACGACCGCCCTCGCGAGCCTCTCCGCCCGCAGCAGACTCGCCGCTGGCTTCACCTCCTGCAGGGACAGCACCACCGTAGCCACCGCCGTAGCCACCGTAGCCGCCGCCATAGCCACCGCCGTTGCGACCGCCACCGTAGCCGCCGTAGCCGTAGCCACCCTGGCCACCGCCGTAGCCGCCGCCGCCTCCACGCCAGCCACCGCCACGGCCACCGCGGCCGCCACCTCCTGGGCGAGCGTCCTTGGGTTCAGCGCGCTTGGTCTCGATCACCTTGCCGTGCAGCTCGTGGGTCTTGCTGATCACTTCAGCCACGGCTCCCTGTCGAGTCAGTCACGGAGGAAGTCAGTCGGTTATCCGCTGCTGCCACATCTAAAGAGCATAGGCCACGCACCTCTTCGTCAAACGACACGAAGCCAAAGCCACGCGATCGCTGTGTGTCGCGGTCGATCATCACGACGGCGTCCGTGATGCGGCCGTACTCCTCAAAGTACTTGCGGAAGTCCTGCTCCGTGACCGTGGGCGGGAGACCGCCAACAAAGATCTTCTTAGACTCGGTGTAGGTGGCCGGCGCACCGCCGCGACCGCCACCACTGCGGAAATCACTGGACACACATGAAGCGAGCGTGAGGACAACCGAGTCGAAAGATGAGAGCGAGAGAGCCAAGCATGGAGACGAGAGATGCACATGCGGCGCGCGTCGGATGCAGGAGGGGAGATTGGCTTTGAGATTGGCAAAAGGCTTCTCTTGTTGCATTGTGGCTCTCGACAGCTTAATCGTATCCTCCTCTCCTTCTCCTCCTGACTTTGCTGCTGCCTCTGAGCTGACACAATCGACTGTTACTAACCTAGGGGCTCCCATCGCCGTCTTCTCGCGCGGGATTGCGCGCTTCACCTCGACCGTGCGGCCGTCCAGCGTGTGCGGATCTTCGAGCAGGCGGTCGATCACTATAATAACACACCCCATCGCCATCAGCCGTCTGCACACGCAAGGCCTGATCCAGTTGATTGCTCCCATAGAGACCCAGCCACACAGGCTTTTCTCCTGCACAATCCACCAGTTAATTCCTACCTGATCCGTCCGCGAACGTGACAAAGCCAAAGCCACGCGGCTGGCCAGTGTACTTGTCCTTCATGAGTGCGGCATCCGTGAGCTCGCCAAACTTGCCAAAGTACGCGCGCAGCGTATCTTCCGTGGTCTCCCAGGAGATACCGCCGATGAAGAGCTTGCCCGGCTGCGCCGAGCTCTGGTCGCGCGCATTGTACGAGCCTTGGTCGTTGGCCGGGTTCAGCGCGTCGTCATCGTGGTCCAGTATCCCGCGCTGCGGCGCCTGGCCCTGCTGCTGCTGCTGCTGCTCGTCCTGCTCGTAGACAACGCCGTCCATGGGATCACTTTGTATTGGTAACTAACACAACCAGCCAGTTCCTTTTGCTCTCTCTCCCCCTTTTAGAACCAAGAGTGATGGTCTAGCGCTTCGCAGGTCACTCCAATGGAGCTCAGCAATTACACATATAGGCGTTTTAAGTATGTGAAATTTAAGTGTGTGGACAGCGTATTGAGGTATTTACACGATGTAGACAGACTCAAGTCTGCCGCTTCAAGATGGAGCCATGTGCGGAATGGGCGATCGTGATCGAAGCGCAGCAGAGAGAGATCGAGACGCTGAGAAGGCAGGCCAGCTGTTGCTGGATCGAAGAGCAGCGGGAGGAGCAAGCTGGCTACTTGGTGAGCAGCAGCGGCACCACATTGTCGCAGGTCTCGTCCAAGTTGTCGCCGTCCGTGCTGGACAACTCGATGCCGCTAGATCTAGAGCGTTACGCCAAGCTCTGCGACAAGATGGAGCTGATGCAAAAACGGCTGTTGACTAGAGATGTGCGGATACGCAAGGCCAAGGCCAAGCAGACAGCACAGGAAATAGAGATCCAGCATTACCGAGAACACCACTCGCGACTGGAGATGCAGGTCTCGCAGCTGACGACCCAACTGGAGCGAGCGCAAGGAGCCACGAAAGAAGCCATCGATAGAGCAGCAGAATCGCTCATGAGACAGGAAGAGTTGCGTGTAGAGCTCGTAGCTGCGGAGGATACAGCTCAGTCCCTGCGCCAGGAGCTTTGCTCTCACCGTCGAGACAAATCGAGGGATCTCGAGCCGTTGCTTCGACAATATCAGGAGGAATGCCATTCACTGGGGATTCAATTGAAAAAGTTTCAGCTGGACCATGCTCGATTGCAATTGGAGAATCAGCGATTGCAATGCGAGCACGAGCAGCTTCAGGAAGAAGCCCACTCGATGCGGTGTGTGAAGACGGAGCTGAGCAAGAAGAACGAGAGTCTGGAAGCACGTATTGCGGAGCTGGAGAGCGTAATCCCACGGCAGACAGATCGCAATGAGAAGCAACAGCGTGCCCTTCAATGGCTGGAAGAAAAGCATCAAAGACTACAAAACGACTTTGCTGTGGAGCGAAGTGAAGAGCGGCGTCATGCTGCCCATTTGCTGCAAACCACTATTGGGTTGCAAAGGCAGGTAGACTTACTATTCAATCAATTACGGGCAGCGAAGCAATCGCTGGAAGAAAGCAACGAGGTGCAGCTGATGCTCGGCGAAGAGATCGTTATCTTGAGGAGCATGAACGACCAGCAGAAGAACCGGTTGAGAGAGCAGCAGGAGAAGAGTGCGACACTGCTGCAATCCAATACAGAGGCTAGAAAGATCGCGTCATCTCTTGAAGCCTCTCGCGGGAAGCTAATTAGCGAATTGGCTCAGACGAAAAGACAAGCACTGGGACTGCATGCTGCTCTTGAAGCTCTGCATTCACACCTCCAGCGCCTGGGAAAAGCAGTATCTGGATGCCGCGATCGGTACGTGCACGAGCATCTTCGAGACTATTACGTATCTCACACTATCGACGGCAGCGAAATCTCGATAGGAAGAGCGCTTCGTGAGTATGGCAAGCGGAACCGCGCACTTCAGCAAGTGGTCACTGCAACAAAGCAGCAAGTACGAGTGGATTCTGCTTGTCCCTTGTTCTAGCACCAATGAATGAAACGCTTGTACTAAACTGGTTGTGGTTTGCAGCTGCAAAAGGTATCTGCGAGCTTCCGCATCAGCGAGCAGCGCAAGGTTCAGGCCATCGAGCAATCTCAAGAGCTGAAACGCGATCTAGTGCGCGAGAAATGCCAGCGATCTGAGTACGTGCATATGATTCCTGCATATCCACGCACTGAGTTTTGTTGACTGCTGGATTGTGCTGGCCTCTGCAGCCTCTTACGTCAATGCAATGAGCTGGAAGAGTGTCTGGCTTGGTACCTGAGCTCGACTAGTGAGACGCAGAACCGCGCGCATGAGCTGCAGCGGGAGAACGCCGTGCTGCAGAACGCAGTCAACAAGCTGTGTCTGTTCTCCAAGCAGCTGCTGCAGTCCCAGCAATCGCTGCAGCAGGAGCTCACGCAGCTTGAAGTGTGCGGCCGATTGGAGCCATTGGTCTTTGGCTGATGGCGCTCTGAACTGATTTGCATTCAGCGTATCACTTAACAGTAACGGTTCGTTAGTTAGCTCTCTTGCTCAGAAGCATAATCAACCTCAAGGTTTTTTCACCTCCACTTGCGTGGAGCCATATCCACCAATGGTTTAGATGCGTGAAATCCCGTGTCGTTTTTGATTGGGCCAAAACTGGACCTCCTGGTTCCTGATTGGTCGAATCAAGTCCATCATAACCGCCCAGCACGTCGTCACACACCAGCATCGCTCCCCACAATCCATTGAGAGCAAGAGAGATCATGAGCCAGACCGAGAGCCACGAGCACCTGACCCACGCCATCGTGGGCCTGGGCAACCCACTGCTGGATATCGCGGCCAACGTGAACGAGGAAGTGCTGCAGAAGTACGGACTGCAGGCCAACAACGCCGTGCTGGCCGAGGCGCACCACCTGCCGCTCTACGAGGAGCTTGTGACCCAGTACGACCCAGTCTTCGTGGCCGGCGGCGCCACGCAGAACTCGATCCGTGTGGCGCAGTGGATGCTGCAGAAGCACAACAAGACAGCCACGAGCTTCTTTGGCAGCGTGGGCAAGGACTCGCATGCCAAGATCCTCAAGGAATGCGCCCAGAAGGACGGCGTGAACGTGCACTACCTTGAACATGACGATGTGCCCACGGGCACGTGCGCTGTGTGCGTCACAGGCGACAACCGCTCCATGGTGGCCAACCTCTCGGCCGCCAACAAGTTCCACCACGATCACCTGGACGACGCCAAGAGCCAGGAGATCATCAATAAGGGCCAGATTTTTTACGCTGGTGGCTTCCACCTCACGGTCTCGCCCCCAGCCATCATGAAGCTCGCCGAGCACGCGCACGCCAACAACAAGATCTTCCTGCTCAACCTGTCGGCGCCGTTCATCGTGCAGTTCTTCAAGGACCCGCTCATGGCCGCCGTGCCGTACGCCGACTTTGTCTTCGGCAACGAGACCGAGGCCAAGGAGTTCGGTCTGGCCCACAACTGGGGCGAGGACGTTCAGACCATCGCGCTCAATCTGGCGCAGCTGCCCAAGAACTCGGGCGCGCGTTGCCGCACGGTCGTCTTCACACAGGGCGCCGAGGCCACGATTGTCGTGCGTGATGGCAAGGTGCACACTTTCCCGGTCAACAAGCTGGACCCCAAGGAGATCGTCGACACGACCGGTGCCGGTGATGCCTTTGTTGGCGGCTTTGTCTCGCGCCTGGCGCTCGGCCGCTCCATCGATGAGTGCGTGAACGCAGGCCACTGGGCTGCCCAGGTCGTCATCCGTCGCTCGGGCTGCACTTTCCCGGCCGAGTGCGAGTTCTCGGACTAGATCTTGCGGCCATTGCGGGCGGCCGCCGCTGCATCTTATCACTAGTGCATGTTAGAATACGACGCAGCATGCGCCCGTCCGCCGTAACCAGTGAATAATCTAATCAAGAGTCCTGTATTTCAACCTCCATTGACTCGCATCGCGCTATTAAAAGGCTGGCCAAGGGCTGGAAATAGCTTTCATGGTGTAGCATCTGATGCAGCAGACAGCATCTTCGTTCCAGGCTCCATGGCGTCCAAGTCGACGGGTTACCAGGGCTTCCGAGGCTTTGCAGTGCAGGAATGCCCGACCCTCAAGCCTGGCGAGTCGTACGTGGCGCGCGCGACCAAGTTCTCGCAGATGGGCTCGACCATCATCACGCCCGTGGCCAGCAACCGCCTGGGCCATTACGCGCATGAGTCTGTGATGATGCAGACCGGCCAGACAGTACAGCCGACGGACTACCACGTGCCTGATAAGCGCGGCGTGAGTGCGCAAGAAAAGCTGCCGCAGAGCAAGAAGTTTGTTGCCAACAGCACGTATCTCGTGGACTTCCCGGTCTTTGAAAACGAGCTGCAGCGCGTGCTCGCAGTTCCAGTCGACAGTTACCAGCAGGCGTTCGCTGCTTTGGCTGAAGACCAGCACGAGCAGTGGATCCTTCTCACGCAGGTGCCGGCATTACTGAGACGAGCGCTTGGCGATGCAGCCGTCCCACGCGTCTTTGATCTGTTCGTGAGCTACCTGGACCGGTATTGTGATCGAGACCGCATCACTTGGGACGCCATGCTCCGGGCCATCGACCACGTCAATGGGCTTGTGCTCAACGAACTACAGACGATCCTGGCGAGGAAGTCAGCGAGAGGACCGCCCTCGGCCTTAGACAAGACCGAGCTACGAGTGATTTCAGCCACGACACCCAGCAGCGGCTATCGCGTTGACTTTGGCGCTTATGGAGACAACCCATTGGACCGGCCATACATGCGCAAGCGAGGCATGGCCACAACCACATGCGACCTGCAGAACGGCACGACGCAGGACACGTACCAGATCCCCGGCTATGCCGGGTTCCTGCCACGCACGACGCATAACCCCCACGCATGTGACCAGGCCAACGGCGAACAGCCAAGAGCCACCACCGGAGATCTGCGACTCTATCATAGCGACAACCTGCCTGGATACACGGGCCACAAGCCAGTGGATTGCAAGAACTACCATGGCGAATCCCAAGCTGGCAGCAATCCTAGGACGACGACGGGCACAGATTATCGTCCACATGGACCAACCAAGTGATAACTTCCCTTCTTCGCCACCTTATAATTCCAGCAACACATAAGGAGAGACAGTTCATCGCTTTGGCATTGGTTGATTTGTGGACTTAGACAGCAAAAGAAGCGCCTAGAAGGCAGTAGGGGGCGCTGGAAGAGGTTCCAGCAACGTGCTGAGCATAGTGCTGCCGTTGATGATGCTTGTGCCAACGACTACGATCTCGTACGGATCTAAAATACCATCACAAGCAGGCAATTTCAGTCAATACATTAGCCAAAACAGGCCACACAGACAGTGTTTGCCACTCACGGAACGTCGAGATCCATCGCAAGGCTGCGAGCTCCATGAACGTGACGCCTCCTACAAAGCATACGACCATGCGTTTCTTCGTTCCTTTCTTAACCTTCTTCTTCTTGTTGGTTGCCAGACTCAGTTCGGCTCGAGGACCAGGCAAATAGGCCATGGCCTTCTCGATAGCGAGCCAATCGCCCTGCGTAAGTAGCTCTTCGATCAGCCTACACGAGATTGGAGCGTATCCAGATGTCACAAACGCCATGGACTTAGGGTCTTGCGAATCAACCTCCAGATCGATCACGCCCAGCAGCTCAGCGACGCGACCAAATCCTCCTCCTCCATGTTTATTGCGCTCCTGTAGCAGACCCAGGCGCTCGAAATTATCAAACGAGAAGAGCAGTGCTTGACCGTAAGCGCGGATGAGTTGCAGCTTCATGCGCTCCAGATCCTGGCTCGACAGCCCGTTGTTCGCGACGCTGTAGAGACAGAGCAAACGCAGTACTTTAGGCAGCGGTTCGTGGCGGAAGATGAGCTCCTGGATCTCGTCCAGGACCGAGTCCGAGCCCACGGCATCGAGAATTGTTCGCTCGAGTGTCCACTGGGATCGAAAGGCTAGAGAACCTGTAGTGCTATTGATGTGCTCGAGGAGATTGGTGTGCTGCTCGATGGCCTGCTGGGTCTCCTTCATCTGCGGCACGGCCTTAATCATCTCGCTCACTTCGGAGGTCGAGGCCGCCATTGCGTTAGTCTGGAACTTTGTGAAGGATGTCTTGACGGCTGCTGCCTGCGCATTCAGCACTCCTGGGATCACGTGGACGTTCAGATCTCGGATTTGCTGGAACACTCGGTCGTTCGAGTTGAACGCCATGGGCACTGGGTGCGGCGCGTCGCCATCTCCTGCGGCTGCCTTGGCATTCGAGACCAGCAAGTTGACTGGAACCTGCACGATTCCGTCCTTGATAGTCAAGAGTTCGTCCAGCAGAGCTTCGTAGGTCAGAGGCGTCGAGAGCGCGGAGACCAGATCCACACGACGATCTAACAGCACAAGCGTGTCCAGTCGACTGCGCTTGCCTGATGATGGAGATGGATGACTCTGGCTCTGATCCTGCTCTTGTGCGGCTACCAGCTCCTTGGCATTGCTCAGTTCCATCATTTGATGCAGCACGAGCATGGCCAACTCGCCCTTGTATTTGATGTGCGCGAACTCACCGTAGACACCTTGCAGTCCATGAAGCGCGGTCGCGACATTAGCCAGACTGCTCTTGTCTCCGCCCACACAGCAGTCGTACAAGAGGCGCTCATAGCCGAGCGTGAGCAAGTCTGATTCCAGAGGTACGCAGCCCAGCGCTAGCGGACTGACCGCGAGTTGCTGGTCGTGGAGAGCATACTGTTCGAGAACTTGGTCGCAGAGCGTTGTCCATCGACCACTAGCGAGTAGTAACCTGTGCGATGTAGCCTTGGGCAGCCTGGTCACATGCGACGCTACGTCGCGAACGTCCTGCACGCTTGCAAACGAGAGATAGACGATCACAGACGTCTGTACGTGAGCTGGGTCCTCTGAGAGCTCCATGCAAGCCGTCACGCCGTGGCTCTGAAGACTACTCAGGCCGTTCACGAACACATGGGACAGCAACATAGCCATGCGATGCGTGAGCACGAGAGTCACATAGGAGCTTTCTTGGTCTTTCTGCTGTACGGACTGGAGACCGACCACGAGCTGCCGCTCGTACTCCTCCCGCAAGAGGGCAAAGTCCAAGCCGCCTGCCCCCATCCAGGATTAACGAGTCGTTCTGAACCGACGGAAGGTCTCAATAGATGGATATTTTCAGCAGGCTACTCGCTCAGTTTCCCATTTCACAGGTCTAAATACCCAGATCTGCCTGCCATTGCCAGTCACGTGGGACACTGCAGTCGGTCTATTTTGCATCCTGTATGAATAGCCTGGCAGATCGCACGCATGACTCGCATGTTGACGGAATCAACGCTAGTTATAGACTTGGGTTGTGAGTGAGAGAGGCGGCGTTGATCAGAGTTCCTCATTCATTTCTACTTCTGCGTTGCTTCGGAGCCTACCAGATCGACCATGAGTCCCAGCGCAGCCGCCGTGGGCGATTTGACCGCAGTTTCTGATACAGTGATCGAGATGAAGGGCTCCCCCGAGAACTCGCAGATCCCAAAGGTCTCGATCTCGTGGGAAAACGTCAATTTCCAAGTCAAGATCAAGAACCCGAGCACCAAGAAGTTGGAGACGAAGCAGATCCTGAGCGACGTCTGCGGTTCTGCAGCCCCCGGAGAGCTCATGGTGCTCATGGGCCCTTCCGGCGCCGGCAAGAGTTCGCTGCTCGACTGCATCGCAGGCCGCAATCCTGATTGCACGGGCAGCGTCCTCGTGAACGGCAAGCCGTGGTCCAAGGCTGTGGCCAAGCACTCGTGCTACGTCATGCAGGACGACCTGTTCTATGCCAATCTGACCGTAATGGAGCATCTGACGTTCCAAGCAGAGCTGCGCATGGGCCGAGTATGCTCCAAGAAGGAGCGAGAGCAGCGCGTGAACACGATCATCAGTGAGCTCGGCCTGACCAAGGTCATCAACACGCCAATCGGTGACGCACTCGTCAAGGGGCTCTCAGGCGGCCAACGCAAGCGGTTATCATTCGCGACCGAGCTGCTTACGAACCCGTCGTTACTGTTTGTGGATGAACCAACGTCTGGGCTGGATAGCTTCATGGCCGAGACCATCGTGCTGCAGATGCGCGATCTGGCGCGCAAGGGCCGAACAGTGATCGCCACGATCCACCAGCCGTCGTCCGAACTGTTTGAAATTTTTGACAAGCTTTACTTGCTGGTGGATGGCCACACAGTCTACGACGGCAAGGCTGCGGACAGCATCTCGTACTTTGCCGCGAAGGGACTTCAGTGTCCGACGTTCATGAACCCAAGCGACTTCTTCATGAAGCAGCTCGTGGCCATGGACGAAGTGCCTGAGAGCAAGACCCGTGTCCACAAGCTGATCGAGGCCTGGAAGACGCGCGATGACAAGGAAGCACATCAGATGAAGCGCAAGCAGAGCCTAGCTGATCTGAGCGTGGACGATGTCGTGGGAGAGCTGACTCCAGGTGTGCTAGTACAGCTCAAAGTACTGTGTCAGCGCAACTCGCTGCGTCTTGTTCGCGACGCCATCAGCTTCAAGGCGCGTATTGGCTCCACGATCTTCATCACGCTCATGATCGGCCTGATCTTTCGCGATCTAAACAGAGACCAGAAGGGCATCCAGGACTTCACGGGCGCCATCTTCTTCATCTCTGTGAACCAGTTCTTCGGCTCGGCCAATCCAGAGTTCATCAGTGTGCCACTCGAGATCCCGCTTGTTTTGCGTGAGCACAACGGCCGCATTTACAACGTGCTCACGTGGTATCTGGCCAAGAACATCAGCGAGTTGCCGTTCCAAATCTTCTTCCCGATCCTGTTCCTCGTGCCTTGCTACTTCCTCGTAGGCTTCGGCAACAGCGCCGAGGTCTTCTTCTCGTTCTACCTCTTTGTAACGCTGCTGTCAAGCTGCGCTACGGGACTCGGCTACATGGTCTCGTGCCTGGCCAAGCGAGTAGATATTGCGCCGATCTTGGGCATTCTATTCATCCTGCCGTTCCTGTTGTTTGGTGGGCTGTTCCTGAACAGCGACAGCACGCCCGACTACTTCATCTGGCTGCAGCAGATCTCGCCCATCAAGTATTGCTTTCACGGACTCATGCGCGCGTTCTGGACCCACGTAAAGACCATCGCATGTGATCCAGCCAAGCAAGATTGCCTTGCGACCACGGGCAAGACCGTACTTGCCAACAACAGCGTCAAACTGAACCACATGTGGTTCGACTGCATGATCCTGGCGATCCTCAACCTGGCCTTCCGCCTCGTGGGCGGCTTCTTCCTCTGGCGAAAGACCGAGAAGCGCTCTATGAAGGCCTAGAGGTTTGCATTCACTGCTATTCCATCTAATCTCCATAAGTATATACTGATCCTTTAATTGCCTTGTCTGTACCCATTCCCTATCAACCAAATGGCTTCATCATCGGTTCAGTCGGTACAATACCGGTATAAAACTGATGGGATACCGTAGTTGCTTGAATCAGCAACAGACGACATGGCGGACGCTCTGGCAAAGGTGAAGGCGGCGAGGCTAACGGCAGACTCTGAGCGAATAGCTGACGCCACTGACCATATACGCTTACGTTTGATGCAGGCGATTGTCAAGCAGGAGAATGCGCTGCATGCGATGGAGAAGACCCATGGCGAATGCATGAGACGCGGTTCCTTGTCGTCTGGAGATCCCCATGGCTGACCTGCTGCTCATTGCTGATATTGTAGTCCACTTGAGTGTGTCAGCCGATCTAGCGCAGCTGGCTCTGCTCTACAGCGTGAATGGAGAGTACGACAAGGCGCTGCCTCTGCTGCACAAGCGGCTCGTGATCCATGAAAAGTTTGGCCCTGGTGCGTTGCTGTGATTGAGAGTCCTTTGCAGACAGTCTTTAAAGATTGACTCATTCGTGTACTGCAACTGGCAGATGAGCTTACAGGAGACACGTTGCTGGCGCTGGGTACGCTCTACCGGCTGCACGGCGTGCACGAAATCTCGTTCCAGCATCTGGAACGAGCGCTCGCTATCCGAGAAAAGTGTCACGGTCCCGACAGCTTGCAGGTCGCCGAGACGCTTAACAGTCTAGCTCTACTAAGTCAGACGTGAGTCGTGCGACTGGCAATCAAGAAGCAGGAATAACTGACGCTTGTTGGCCTCTTACCTCCATTAGACGCAATGAGCTGCAGCAGGCGGAGCGATACCAGCTGCGCAGTCTCCAGATCCAGTACGAGCGATCAGCGGAGACGGAAAAGAACGAACCAGAAGATGCGTCATGGGATAGATACAAGGAGCTCAAGCAGCTACAGCGCGGCGGCTCTTCGATCACTGACCAGAGCGTCTCGCTCTTGAAAAGCAACCTGCGCAAGCACGCCACGGACGCTGCTGCCAATCCCCCGCCGGATTCTTTTCGAGGCAAAGTGAACCTGCAAGTGGATACCACGAGACGTGATTCCGCTGGTGCTGCCTCCGTCACGCATCAACGACCAGCAATCATGCTGGTCTCTCCGCATGGCAACATCAGCTCGTTTCAGACGCTACAGAGCCGTGTAAACGCTCTGAGACACCAGATCGAGACCCTTAAGCCCGAGTTCGACTTTGAGCTGGAACGTCTTGCGCTCGATGTGGAGAACATAGCGAACCACGAGCTTCGACAGGTCGGCCAGTCTATGGTGGCGCTCGTTCGGGACATGGGGCGCCTGTGTCGCCCTCACTCGTGAAACTAGAAACCTACTACGTAGTACAGAAGAGTTCTCTTGGGAATACTATTGCTATTGATTGAGAGAAGAGGTGATTGTAATTACACCATGAACAACAAGGAAACGCACGAAATGGGGGATTTCAGCAGCCGATGGTCTTGATGGTCTTCATACAGACAGCTTGTCCAGCATCTTGGGCGAGCACTGCTTTTCGCGCACGGCCTCGTACTCTTGCTGGCTATCAAATAGACACGTGAGGATGTCGAGCATCTCGCTGTGCAAGTGGTGGTCGTTGTAATGCTGCCGGACGATCGGCTGGTGTATTAGAGGGTGGAACGGCGGGCGGAAGATGATAGAAGGTTCTTGTGGATGGTGCTGCTGCCAGTGGACAGCCGTGGAAGAGAGCAGCCTGTTGCGGCTGTCGATGCCGTATATCTCGTCGAAGCGGTAGTGCTGGTTCCGCAGGTGGCGGTTGAGATTGCCCGTAGTGCTGAAGGTCTTGCCGCAGCCAGGAACGCAGCAAGACCGGGTCGGGTTGCTGTAGTGGCCCTTCACGTGTTTCTCTAGCTTGTGCTGGCTGGTCGAAGTGACGGAGCAGTTTAAGATGGCGCACTCAAGCGGCTGGATGAAGTCGTGCAACCGATGATGTCGAGCCAGGTTGCCAGTTGTCGTGAACCGCTTGGTGCACGCCGGCACGAGACACAGGTACGGACGCTCACCCGTGTGGGTCTTGACGTGCTCATTTAGCGTGTGTCTGCGGTTGAACGGCCGGTCGCACTCTTCGCAGCGGAACACCTGGTCTGAGTCGCTCCGTTGACGCTTGATCAGCTTGGAACAATCGGATCCACTTGCTCCATCCGATGCGGAAGTTTGTGTCTCAGCGACGGGCGAGCAAGAGGATTGCTCCATCTCGACTCGCGAGCGCTTGAGAGGCGCGTGGTGACTCACCATGGCGGCCATTGGTATCACAGATCAAAGCGGAACGGAGATAGGTAGAAATCGGTTGACAGCCCTCCAGACAAATGCTCTCAGATCCATTTGTCTGGAGGGCTGTCAACCAATAGGCATTCTCCCAATTTAAGCGGCCATAGTCGCCGCCCAAGTCCAACTATCGATCCTTTGTAGAAGCTCATCCCTCTCGTAGGACACTGCGACCGACATTGCAACCGATTAAGTCCATGTCCGAGCCACAGATTTCGATCGTGCGGCATCGTGTCTTGTGCACGTAGCTATGTGGCACAGCTGCATCCGCCAAACTGAAACCAGGTTCACTTGCGGCTCATTTCGCTGAACCGTAAAGATTGGACGGACTGTCATGCGTCAACAGTCCAATGGCTCCGGTGATGGTCATCACGGTCTTTGAACAGGACGCAGACACACACATGTTCGGATACTGTACTGTACCGCCATCGCAAGTAGGCAACTGTGATTTCTTGAATTGGTGAGTTCTTTCTCCGATGCAGGCGATAAGCGATTACTATACAGTACATTTGACGCTTTTCAACTCGAGTCGGATGCAAATCAGGCTACCGACGGTGTGATTGGCTCTTTTCTCGTATCCGCAGTACCGATTTTAGATAGCTGTGCTTACACATTACTGATATAGGTGGATAATTTCACTAGGAAATCGAATAATACCAAGCCCCACCCGTAATTTACTAAAACTACGCTTATTTGACATTGTGTAAAACCCGTTTACGGAATAAAATGGGTGTTTCAATTATTTAAGCGGCCCACCTAAAAACCCAGAGTCAATCGGCTGAGCCAATCTAAGAGGAATGACCAATACCGGTAACAGAGGTATACTGTAATAGAATGAATTCTGCAGCCACGTGCTGTGTCCACTCGGACAGCACAATACTTCCTCAGCACGCCGTTTTCGGAGCTTGAAGCCCCTCTCTCACTCTCTCTCTGACGACAATCTTCGAATCGTACCGTATTGCGTCGAGTCAAGTGCAGGTATGAGACCTCATCACACGCCTCTGTCATCTCTGGAGTGTTGGTACAGAACTTAGATGTTAGTTCCATGGTTTTGCCGCATTCAGGTGATCGAACGTACAGCACTCGTTGCTCCGTCAACAGTTGATCTCTTGGGCTCCTCCTTGGCCGCTTTTCTTCACTTTGCGTGAACAAAACGCATCTCCCCTGGGTGTGTATCCAGCTCGTCTATGCTCGTCCACCTTTGCACTGTGGCATGTCCGAGAGGTTTGAGGAATGGTCCGTTCGTGTGGCCGTTAACTGCTGTCACACGCTCACTTGTGGCTCGAATCGGTCCGCCACGCTCATGCTTCCTGCAGCCATCCCTCCGCCTGTACCTGCACGTCCGCTTCACAGATGCCTGAGTGGGTGCACTCGTTCATTGTGGACACGACCTGATAAACAAGCAGTCTGAGAACGGGAGGAAAGCAGTGAACTTGCTATCACCTTGCTCGTTGCGTCTGGATCGATTTCGGAGCGACCCTGTCTCCTCTCGCCCACCTTTCCTCATCCTTGGGCAGCCTTGGTGCTCCATTGAATTGTCCGCTTGCGCTTGCCGTCTTTGGTGTATTATAGAAGTAAACCTAGCTCTTGCCAGCGCTTCTTAAAGCAGCCAGAGCCGCTAATGAAACTACAAAGGAAACGTATCCCATGTAGATCTCTGTGGTGCCTGGTCACAGGAGGAGATCCTACCACGATCTTGCTAGGCAACTCTTGGTCTGCCCACTCTTGTGGGTGGGTGTAGTTCGGGGGATGCATGATTTCTGCAATCGGACGGCTTTTGGGGTCCCATTGATACATTTCACAAATCAAATTTTTAGACTACTACTCGCTCGCTGCGACAAATAGATTTTAAATATGCCTCTTGAAGGCCGATCACTCGAGACTGGCCACGTGGAAGAGCACGATGTCGTCCAGTAGGCCTAGCTCCTGCGGAATGTTGTGCTGGTGGTTGTCCTCCCACAGGCACGCCAGCGCGTCCAGCAGCTCTGCGTTTGAGACGTCGCTGGTTGGCTGCTTGGCCGCCATGCCCAACATCATCATTTCGAAGCCCTGGTTGTACGAAGCCAACTCGTACACACCCGTGGGGCTGGACGTGGTCATGGGGCTGCGCTGTTCCTCGGCCAGCGAGCTCTCGAACTTATCGTGCTGGTTCTTCATGTGACGGTTGAGGTTGCCCGTCGTACTGAAGGTCTTGCCACAGCCGGGCACCAGGCAGATCCGCACGGGAATGCCAAAGTGCACCTTCATGTGCTTCTCAAGCTTGTGCTCGCTCGGGAACTCGCACGGGCAGTTCATAACGGGGCACTGCAATGGTTTGATAAAGCCATGCAGCCGGCGGTGGCGCGCCAGGTTGCCAGTGGTGCTGAAGCGCTTGGCGCACGAGCGCACGGGGCACACGTACGGCTTCTCACCGGTGTGGGTCTTTATGTGCTCGTGCAGCGTGTATTTGCGGTTGAACTGGCGCTGACACTCGTCGCACTGGTATACTTGTGGCAGATCTTGCTTGGGTGACGAGGAGAAGGCAGCCGAAGACTCAGAGGTGGTCGAGGACGATGGCGAACATGGCGGTGTGTCCATGCGCTTGGCCAAGGCAGGCGAGTACATCGTGGCAGTAGTAAGTTGGGGTGTCTCGGCCGCAGTGAATGCAAGAATGCCGCCAAGGCCACAGGTCAAGAGCGCATCTTGTTGGCAAGTCACAAGAGCTCCCGACTGTGGACCTTAACGCTACGTAGGCTACTTCTGTGCAGAGACGGTGGGTAGTGGGCAGCGCGGATGTCCATCCTCCTGCGAACTCATTCCCAAAGCTTAGCCATGTCTGGTTTCAGATAGCCGAGGATTCCGGTCGTATCCTCTCTTTGTTCCTTCACGCAGGTATACGGTTCCGCATCAGTTCACATGAGCATGTGGCTCAGATAGATGGAGCCATTCAAAACAAAGAACTGAGGAGCAAAGTTAGATTAGGCCACATTAGGGCACGAGGTCTTCCGCGCAATCGCAAGATCCCCCAGAAGGGCTTCACCATGTAAATCGTCTATCATATCGTAAATATATTTATATATTTATTTATATCAACCAATCAGAAGCCAAAGAGGCACAACATTTCTATTAGTACAGTAGTAGTAGATGAAACTTATGCGTAACTTTCCTACAGTATACTGTATGCAGATTGAAACGTTAGCGCCACGCTAAATTTAGTAAAACCTTGATGGATCTGCAGTTCCAGTCAAGCCTCTGGGTTTAACGCCATGGAACTGAATGGTCACGTGGAAAATACTGTACTCGCATAGTAATTTGCACGAGAAGCTTGATTGGCAGTTCATTCACCAATCATCTCCAGGTTTTTTAATATTCAAACACTCAGCCGCGACTTGTCAGATCGGTGTCACATTCAAATCAGAAGACCTGAGCTCTCCCGCTTGCCTGTGCGGCTGCGATCTGGTTGGACCCACTGGACACGATCAACATGAAAACCATGCGAATGCAGACGTATCCCCTCGCTGGATACGCTGACTCGGGCTTCGGTTGATTAGTTTCCTGAATACCGTCAAGGGCGCATTCCTTACCCATCTTAATTGCATGCGAATTGCGTTGCCAGCGCATGCAGCGTCGCCTGTGACCGCTCCGGATGAGGGCCCGACCACTCCTGGTAAATGTACTGTAAAGGTCTCTTGGGGCTCAGTGAGACGTCGTCAAACAGAATGGGAGCTTGTGGAATCGCTTGGGATTACGGTACTGCATCATACTGTTATACGCATCTTCACAAAGTGGATATAGAGACACTACTATTGTTTCATAGCGGAGCAAAGAGTTACGAGCCATGCTGCCTGCCGTATGGCGGTGATTCTGTAGTTCATGTAATAATTTATTATCGGGGGCTGGCTTTATTTACACCCTCCAGGTCGCAAGCCTTAGAGTCTGAACCCATGAGAAGAAACCCGCGTTTGAATGCCTTACACACATCAGTCTCGTTTGCGCGCCGGTAGCTACTGTATCATAGTCAGCACCCGTGTCCACTTTTCTTGGCCGTTCATGTTCATATCCATCGCTCAGCGAGATGAGAGCCACGCAAACGACGCGCGCTCGGGCGTTCACTATTTTTGCCCGCGTACACGAAAAAGAGAGAGGAGAGTGGGAGAGCTCATCATTTTAAGCAGTCTCGGGCCAAGAGAAAAAGGCATTCGTTGGGTCGGGCTTAAGCCCCATATGCGTACATGAATGGTGGCGTGTTGGGAGCGTACGCCGCCCTCATGAACTCTTGTGCAGAGACATTGGCTTGCGTAATGACAGGGAGCCATGTCAGTGGGAAAGGGAGGACGGCGCTGAAGCAGTTGCGACATGCTTTTCTTTCGTCCAGAGGCCAACTGTCTGAACTGACCCACTGATTGCTGAGGAGGCGCTCCGATGGTCGAAACGCCGCGAGTTCTTCTGCCTATCGGCTGTGTGGGCAGCAACACTCGCAGCTATCACACCAAGAAGATCGACTACGGTCGCTTCTCAAGCTACAGCGACCAGCAACGAACGCTTGGCCGTCCATTGTCTCCGCATCTGACGATTTACAAGCAGCCGATCACGGCCATTTCGTCCATCTCTAATCGTATCTCTGGGATCGCGCTGGGTACCGGCATAGCTGCGGCCAGTACGTTGGCGATTGTGGCAACGAATGGCGACATACGGCCCTATATTTTCCGCGCACAAGATTCAGTGCCATACTTTGCACCAGTGGCCAAGTTCCTGGTGGCCTTGCCGCTGACGTACCACTGGCTTGCAGGCGCGCGACAAATGGTGATGCATTTGTATGGTGTCGTGAGGGCTGTCCTTGGGTAATTCAGATCGTGATATTATGTAGATCTGGGATCACGCACCGGATTTGATCAATCTGAAGGCTGCACCGAATTCAAGTCGCGCGCTATTTGGACTCACTGGAGCTGTAAGCGTGGGTGCGGCCTTGTTTACAATTGAGCGTGCTGAAGAGTAAGCACGTGGTCGTCTTTCGTGTGAGCAACGGACAGACTGGATGAGCAGATATGAGTGATGATGTTTTGGAAGCAATTGGAGACAGAACTACAATGGAGACGGACACATTTAAAAGGCAATTTCGTTCAAGCGGTTAAGCACTTGGTGGTGCTGTTTGTAGCTGCAATTGGTGCATTCAGCAACTTGACGCAAAAGTGGAAGTACTGTATTGGTAACTGAATGCCCGAATACAAGACCTAGGAGCTGATCTCGTTACCACACATTGTGAACTACGAAGGACTCAGCTGCGAGCGCCGATTTTGTCCCGCCGGACAGCAGCAACTCGACCACTGAAGGGTCATTCCCACGCATCTGCAGGAAGCCAGGGTGTTATTACCTACCTACAGTACCGTGACCTGAAGTTTTAAAATCCTCTAACTAAAAAACACAAAAACGCATTGTTGGGTTTATTGTGAAACTGTCAAATGCCTGTGAACTTAAACACTGTGCCTGAGATCATGTGGTCCACTCAGATTTCGGTCCGTGGCCGAGATTGCGGTCGGCAAACAAGGGGAGAACGGAAATCGCCCTGCATCATGGTGGTGGTGGCTGGTGTGCGACGGCTCGCGGTCCAAAAGCAGACGCTCGCGCTCGTGCAGCTGCAGCGCCGCAACGGCGGATCGCTCACCAAGAACAAGCACGTGGAGGTGCGTACGCTCAGGTGTCGGTGGGCTGAGGGGATAGAGGAAGGATTGAAGGCGCTCATTCACTTGTGACTGAATGGCTGGCTTAAAGAACTACAACAACTGGCGTGGCGACTCGGAGAAGCGCTTCAAGTTCGACTCCAAGTTCTTTACGGGCATGATGGCCTGGGGCGTCGTTCCCTTCACGCTTTACTACGCTATCGCCGTCTCGGAGCGCGTACGTTACTGGAGCTGTTCCGATGGTCCTACATAAGCGGCCTGGAGGTCTCATGTTGGATCGTTTGCGTTCTTTAGGACACGCGCGAACGCCGCAACAACATGCCTTCGCAGTTCCGTCAGTAGATGCTCATTGCTCATTCCTCAAGCAGCGTAAGCCCAAGACAATGCTAATCCAAACAAGAGGCAAGAGCGCGTCTTTGAGCTCTTGCTATCCACTTTAGACGCTTCGTGTACCTTTGTCTTGTTGTTGCTATTGGCTCTTCACAGCCTCTGGGTCTTTTGCCTGGATTTGCCACCAGCTCATCAAAATGCTGCATTCGCTGTGGGTAAGATCGTTCTGTCATTTGATTGGTAGAAATCTCAAATAGTAGCCTTTGATTGGTAATAATTGAACATCCCGTGGATTTGATTGGGCAGTCAACAATTTCCAGTCAGCGAGATGCACTCGATCGAGGCTCTTGGGCCGCCATCCGATGCGATCATGGCAGCGTTTTACGCGCGAGTGATGCGCCGCGTATGCGACCAATACCGAGAGATCGAGGGCGCGGATGCCAACACAATCGCTCTGGTCCAGCAGGTGCGTCTGGATTCCTGTCGTGTCTATTTGCGCTCATGCTGAGGTGTTGCTGGCTCTAGATATGGGCGGAGCGATTGACCTGCTACATTGGCGTCCATCCGGATCAAGCGTATTCCCAGGAGCCTACGGTAATACCGCTTGGCTCGGCGACTGATAGTCAAGGCGCAAACCAAGAAGCTGCTGCTCGTGAGCTGCCGCCAGTTCCAAGCGATGAAGCAGAACCAGCACCGGCACTGCAGCTGCCGCAGCCCAGTGGACAGGTACGAAAGTCTCGCTCACGTGTGCTCGATCGTTTTGAACTCAAGTGGGGATGCTCTCTCCCAGCCGACAGCGACGCCTCCGGCCCAGGGCCGCTCGGTCTTTGCCAAGATGGTGAGTCTTTGATTCGTTCCCTCCTGCATTCCAGTTGCTAATTCGGATGCAGATGGGTCGCAAGCGCCCAATGGAGCAAGTTGATGGCCCCACGGATCCCAGCAGCGACAACGAACAGTCGCTTTCCGCAGACACAGAGATGGTAGATACTTCCTCATGGGCTCTACCAATGCTAAATATCCAAGTACTAACAGGCGTTTTTGGTGCTAAAGAGCTCGTCAGCATTCACTGAGCGAGTGCTAACGCCTTCAGCTCACGTTCGAGATGCGTCTCAAACACAAAGCAATGCGCAGACGAACCGAAATGAGCTCGTGACCAAGTCGGATGTGATGCCGGTGTCCAGTCTCTCAGTGAACCACTTCCCGATGCAATTGGCTGCCCAGTACTCGCAGTTTGGCTACCGTGGCAAGCGCTATGGGTACATGGGCAAGCTGCATGCCATTATTCTCACGCTGCCGCGCGTGCTCTCGTTTGGCGACGTCATGGCGCTGCGCACTGGCCATTTGCTGTGGCTGTACCACTCAGAGCCTCGCCAGTCTCACAGCGGAGAGATGGTGGAGGTTATCACGCAGGATTTCGACCAGATCCAAGTGAAAATGGCCGATGGACAGGTCGCAGTCGTCCCCACGACACACGTGCGCATTCTGCACGAGTTCTTGATCCGCACCGGCGTCGTGAACTTCCGACGCGAAGCCTGAGTCAGGTCAGCACTGGGATTTATTTATACCCAGAGACTGATCTTGTTACCTAGCTTTCCTCAGACACTATTGACGAGGACAAGCAGAGAACAAGAGGATGTTGGGATCAGTCCGTTCGACAGACTTGCTGACGACTGCAGGCTCGCATTTCTGCATTCGCTGCGTCGTCTCTTTTGGCAATGGGGATTGGATTGGAGAATCGAGGCTGCTTTGGATCCGACTCGAGCGATGGAAACGTTGCACACGAAGGATTACTACGCTACGAAAGCAGGGAAGGCAGGTGGAAAGAGCGCTGGTTTGTACTCGATGCATCGGATTGCGCTCTCATCAAATGCGCCACATCAAGTCGTCAGCGCTCGCGCTCGTATGGAAGCATTCTTGGGCACGATATGATCGTCACTGGTGTTCAGCCGTTGCCCAAGACGCAAATCAAGTCGGAAACATCGACCCAGAACGGGATGGTTGTGATCACCAAGCGTGGCCGGAAGCTCTCGTTCTTGACCAAATCAGCCGATGAAGAGGCCGTGTGGGTGACCGCTATCTCCAAGTTGTCCCATGGATTCACAAGAGCGATCTCAGAACGGCTGGCAGATCGTGAACTGCTTGCAGACAAGTATGCACTTGTACGCGAGCTTGGACGTGGAGCTGCAGGCGTTGTTTCACTCTACACGTACCAAGGCAGACCGTACGCAATCAAGAAAATCGCTCCGCCCAAGGCAAAGAATCCTCCGAATCGATTTGCTAAACCTCCAGGCTCTGAAAGAAAAACGACGTCAGATTCGGTCGCCTCACCGATACCAGAAGAAGTCCGACGCGAGATTGCAATTCTGAAGAAAGCGAGCAGTTTGCCTTATGTGATTGCGCTCCATGATGTGATTCTTGACCCAGAGCAAGGAAGTTACTACCTGGTCATGGAGTATATGGGTGGCGGCGCTATCGCTGAGTGGGATGGCGATCGCAAGTGCTACGTCCAGTCCAAGCAGGCAAAGAGTTTCAATCTCGCGAGCGAGACAACGGTGCGCGGTTACGTCACGAACCTTGTTCTCGGTATCCAAGCGCTGCATGCAAATCGATTATGCCACCGTGATATAAAGCCGGAGAACATCATGGCAAATGAGGAGCGGACTATGTGCAAGATTGGCGATCTTGGAGTTGCGCGCTATTTCCGTGAACATGATGGCGTGCTTGAAGACGAAACAGACATTGAATCCATTGAATTAAGCGAACCAGAGACCAGTTCTGGGCATGCGAATACGGCATTGCCCTCCAAGCCGGCACTAATCAAATCGACCAAAGGCACGTATCAGTTTCTCCCCCCGGAAGCA
Source organism: Elongisporangium prolatum (assembly GCA_023335875.1). Taxonomy (NCBI): domain Eukaryota; phylum Oomycota; class Peronosporomycetes; order Pythiales; family Pythiaceae; genus Elongisporangium; species Elongisporangium prolatum. Next base: position 150,397 of record JAADVW010000009.1, read on the forward strand.
TTGAGTGGCGACGAATATTGCGGCTTCAAGGCAGATATTTGGTCCATTGGCGTGACAATGTATGCGTTGCTCTTTGGCTATCTGCCGTACTTCTCTACGGACGTGTTGAAGTTGTTTGAGAAAATTGAAAACGATCCGTTGGTGTTCCCTGCAAGCTGTGTGGACGACGACGTAAAGGATTTATTGCGTTTAATTTTGGAAAAAGACCCAGAGAAGCGGATCTCACTGGACGGAATCCTTGCGCACAAGTGGCTGCATCGCAATGTGAACTCGAAGGCGTTGACTGCGCAAGTTCGAACTCTGAAACGGGCGCCAGCGATATCTGTGGCGGAATCGGAGGTGAATGGAGCGGTCTCCGTGCTGCAGGACCGTTTCGATGCTCTACGTCGAGTGGTCCGCCGAAGTCGATTTGACCAAAGCATGCTTGCCTCCGCGGCCTCAGCTGATTCGATCGCTCTTGATACCAAAGAATACATGCCGCAGCCTATCGCCACAAATGATTTCGTTATTCCTGATTGGATCATGGGTGATACGCACCTGATGGCCGCCCAACTTCACTATGAATGGTGCCGTTCCAAACACGTCGCAGGCTGGAAGTTTAACGAGCAGCGTGATGACAGCCGATTGCTGCATCCATATTTGTTGCCTATGCGTGATCTTCCGGAAGACGCCCAAGCAACAAACGTCCATTGTGTGTTGGAAACTCTCAAGTGTGTGATCGCTCTGGGCTGTCAGATACATCGAGCGTCGTCTCCTCGCAGAGGCTCTCTATGCTGCGTGCCTTTCAGCACTGAGCAGAACACACTTTCGTGGGATATGCTCATGCTGGTTGATCTCTTGGCCGAGAACGCGCATGAGGTATGGGCCGTTGATTATATGAAAAATGGCTGGACCTTCGGAGAGCAGTTTGATGCCGCTGTCAAGACTCATCCATCGCTACGACCGTATATGCTGCTGGATGAAAGCGAGAAGGCTCTGAGCCGTGAGGGTGTCACGTCCGTCCTGAAGACCAGTATATGTCTTGGCTACGCTATCTCCTGCTCAAGGAAGCCAGCAGCATCTCCAAGAGGATCATAAGCAAATGGATACATAGAATGATGTTGTATTGATCAGATATCAATGCTGGAACCCTGGCTTCACTTCTACTTGGCAAGACCAAGCGTGCGAAGCTGCTGGGCGATCTGCGTCAATACGATCGCGAGACGCTGGCCGCCGAGAACAATGCGCTTTTTGGCGATCTTGGCAGCCTTGGTCACGTACGACTGCGGGGGGCAGGCGACATTGCTGCCGGTGTAGGTCAAGTTCAGACCGCCGTAGACCGACGGCGCGTATGTGTACGAGTCCAGGATGGCATTCTTGAGTCCGTAGCCCGTGGTCATGCTCGCGAGGAACTGCACCCACGGCAGCTTCTTGTACGCCTTATAGTCGGCCGGGTCGTGGATCGAGCCGAATTCGGCCAGCAGATGCGTGGCGTTCTTGGACACAGCGCGCTTGACTGGATCCACATCGAGCGCCCAGTTGTTCTCGCTGTACTCGCCGGCCGCTGCATCCCAGAGCGCGTGCAGGTTGCTGAATGCGCAGGGCGACGCAAACTTGTACGAGTTGCCGCCTCCGTCGCCGCCCGGGTTGTCACTCGAGACTGCCGCCAACACGTGGAGCGGCTGGTGTGCATCGCCGAAGATGTGGATAAAGTTGCGCAGCACGAAGTTGGCGCCCCACAGCGACTTGGTCGTGTTGAGCGACTTGAGCCCCTTCTCTAAGATGTCGATCGAGAAGCCGTCGATCTTGTGGTCAAAGAGCGTGAGGTTGGCCACATTGGTGCCGTCGAGATAGTACGGCAGGTCGATGTAGTGCCACTCGTCCATGACTGCGAGCGACGGTGTGAGCGGCGACGCGCAGAACGAGCTGACCGACTTGCACTTGACCTGGTCGGACCAGATCGCGGCCGTGGCGATGGTGCTCGTGTTGGGGAACTGCGCGTCCCAAGTGGCCAGCACACGCTCGATGGTGGCCACATCGTGGTTCTCCATGAGCTTGGACGCCACGTCGCCCACGAGCATGTGGCCGTTGTCCCACCAGCCCAATGTCGTCGGGAGGTTCACAGCCGAAGCCAGCAGCGCACAAGCAAAGGCAGCGATCTTCATGCTTGCAAGGCGAATGGAGGAATGCCAAGCTGAGAAAGGAGTTTGAATGTCTGGCTGGCTGGCTGGCTCTGCTATGGCGAAGGTAACTGAGATGCGCAAGGCTGCTAGACCATGTCGCTGCATCCATAACGAGTCTCGGGGAATGTTGCCCGATGTACCCAATTGCCACTCAACCGTTTTCCCAACAGTCGGCGTATTCGGAGATTATAATCATAAAACTAGGTAGGAAACCTTTAATTCTCTTGTGGATTAAGCTGATTATTGATCTGGTTTTGCTAATTTCTAAGAGCTGATCCACTTAAACTTGAAGGTCTCATCACCTCATGACACTGTTCAATTTCGAACGCGCATCTCGGTCTCTCGCATGAATCTTGATTCTGACTGAATGCCTGAATGTCATGAGGTCATCGTTTTCATTCGCATCTGATCCATCAGATGCACAGTACGTAATTCTCTTGGCTGGATGAGCTAAATCGTACTAATATCAAGTTGACAAGAGTGAAACCCGCCAATCGAATATGTGAACTCAGATCAACCGAACCAGCTGGAGCTCAAGAGTGGGCTCCGGAGCCATTATGTCACGCTGACTGAATCTCCTGCGATCGTGTGGCTGGGGATTCGCATTCGTTTCAGAATGCGTCATCACGACGTCTCTCATCACCAGCCTCGGCCATCTCCATGCATTGCTACAGGATTACATGTATTACTGTAGCTGTATGGATGGATCTGTCGACGACATCTCTCTAGCTACTACATGAGACTAAGCCACGAGGCCGCGCACACGCAGCTGGGCAGCGATCTTGGTGAGGATCACAGCCAGACGCTGGCCACCGAGAGCGATGCGCAGGTTGGCGACAGCCGTGGCCTGCTCCATGTAGGCCTCCGAGGGACACGCGACCTTCTTGGTTGCGGAGTCCAAATTCAGATCCAGGTCGCCGTAGACGCTGGGCGCGTACTTGTACGAGTCCAGCAGCACATAGCGCAGCGCCTTGCCCGAGATCATGGCTGTGGCGAACTTGGACCAGGTCAAACTCTCGTACTGCGCGAAGTTGAGCGGGTCCGTGACGTTGGGTAGCAGGTTCACGAGCGCCGTGGCGTTGGCCGCGAGGTCGCCAGCGAACGCGTCCATGTTGTACTGCCAGTTGTGCTCACTGTAGGCACCGCCGGCCGCATCCCAGAGCGCGTGCAGGTTGCTGAACGCACACGGCGCTGTGAACTTGTACGAGTTGCCACCGACATCGCCACCGGGCATGTCAGCGTTCACAGCCGCAATTACGTGGCAAGGCTGGTGCGCGTCGCCGAAGACGTGGATCAGGTTGCGCAGCGCGAAGTTCACGCCCCACTTGGACTTGGTGGTCGTGAACGACGTGATGATCTTCTCCATGGTCGTGATGGACTCACCATCGAGCGAGGCATCAAACAGTGCGAGATCCACCGTGTTGGCCGCCGAGCCGTTGGTGTAGTACGGTAGGTCTACGTAGTGCCACGAATCCATGAACGTGAGCGACGGGATGACCTTAGCCTGGCAGAACGAGCTCACGGACGCGCACTTGATGAGATCGGGCCAGATAGCGGCCGTCGTAATGGTGCTCGTGTTGGCGAAGTCCGAGTCCCACTCGTAAAGCACCGTGTTGATGGTCTTGACGTCGGCTTGGTCCATGAGCTGCGTGGCGACCTCGCCCACAAGCATGTGGCCATTGTCCCACCAGCCAAACGTGGCGCTGGGCAGAGCAGCAGCGAGTAGGAAGGCGAAGATCTTCATCTTGGGAGGTAGCTGACTGGAGCTCTCTGGGTGGCCGATTCCGGAATGCCACAGCTCCAGTCACGTGACATTTTAGCCACCACGGTATTAGTCCTCGGATTAAGAGAATTCGAAGCTTCAAGGTATTACGTTTGTGGGCTTCAAGTGAATGAGTGGCTGGTCGGATGAGTGAATGCGTGGCGATGCCACTCTCCAGCCCACACTCGTCCACAGTGACTCGCTCGCGTGTCCATGAGGCATCCTCCAATCCATCAGCTCAAACGTCCGTCTCTTGCTTGGTCTCAAACTCGTGGACTGAGTCAGTGGACCTTGTGACCTGATGGCGAAGTGGCCTCGAATAGTGAAGTGAGGAGCTCAGTGCCAGTGTACGGTTCCTGCCTCCTCCCCATCCGTCTTCCATCGCGGAAGGAGCCAATCACCAATCACGGTCTCAATGGTCACTGAAGAGATGATCGGCACGGAATCTCCAGTCGCCTGCGCTCAGCCCCATTGCTCATTTGCTCTTGAATCCACTCGTCCGCATGCTATTCAGCTGGTAGCCGCTCTGCCCAGCGCCACGGTCGGCCGGTGGGACAATGGCCACATGCTTGTAGGCGAGGTCGCTACGCAGATCATGGATGTGGCCGACGTTGAGAGCATCAACATGTGCTTTACGAGTGGGACGCAGACTTTGCCAACACGAGCACCATCACGACCTCCGTTGTGATGCTCGTACTGCCAGGCCACGGTCACATGTACATGGACTCGTGGCACTATATCGACCTGTCGTACTACACCAACGGCTCGGCGTGGGGCTGGATGACGTGGCCATCGAGGACGAGTCTATTTCAGTGCTTAAGAAGATCGTCGTTCACGACAACGCAGTCCAAGTGGGACGCGAACTTCGCGCTGCGCAACCTAATCCACGTCGTCGGCGACGTGCACCAGCCGCTGCACGTGGTGGTGGCCGTGAACGCCGACAACACGGGTGACGACGACGGCGGTAACTACTAGTTCGACGCGCCCTGCGGCTACTTCAACCTGCTCGCGGTCTGGGACGCAGCAGGCGGCGTCTACAGCGAGAACGACTGGACGTACGACATCGATTCGCGCAGGCGCTCGTGGCCAACGCCACAGAGCTCATTGGCTTGCTGCCCAACAACTCCGACCCCGTGAACATGGACCAGTACTCTGCGCTCAGCAGGACCGAGTTCACCAAGGCCATGGTCTCAGGCAACGTGCTCTGCTACGTCTACAGCTTCGACCTGATGATTGACTCGAGCAGCAAGGTCGCGTGCCCGACCGAGACGTACCTCGAGACCGCAGCCTCGATCTCCAAGCAGTTCATCGCGCTGTTCAATCAGCTTCTCGCAGTCATTTTTTGCAGACCGCAGACCAACTGCGCTCGCTCGGCCTCGTAGCGTGATGCTGTAGGCAAGGACGCCATTGTAAATCCACGCTAATAATTGTCTAGTCCAACTTGGCTCAGGGCCAGACGGTCCCACTCTGTGCGACACACTGCCAAGCTTCTTGAAGAGCCCACCAGCTGCAGCATCGTGTCCCATCTTGACCCATGGCTAGGCCAATGGGAGTGCCATGGCGATTAATGCGCTCCGTAACAAGCCGAAAGTGGCACTCGGACCATGGGCCAAGAGACCGAGCGTTGAGATCAGCGAGTGGCTGGCTGGCTCCTGTCGGTCTGGCATTCAGTTCTCCATCAGCATCCAAGGTCTCACGTCATGAAGCTCTTCTCCAGCCTCCTCGTGGCCGCGACGCTGCCCGCATTGGCTTTGGGCTGGTGGGATAACGGCCACATGCTCGTGGGCGAGGTCGCCACTCAGCTCATGGACGCCGCGGACGTGGCCACGATCAACAGTGTGCTCTACGAATGGGACGACGAGTTCACCAACACAAGCACGATCACGACCACGGCCGTGTGGCCTGACATGCTCAAGTGCACAGCGACGAGCACGACGTGCCGCACGGCCGTGCTGCCGTCGCTCACGTTCATGGACGTGTGGCACTACGTCAACCTGCCGTATTACACCGGCAACACGTCGGCCAATACTGCCAGCCTCGCGCTCTTCGACGAGATCATCAACGGCGAGTCCATCTCGGTGCTTGAGAAGTCCGTCACGGCGTTTAAGACCACCAAGTCCAACTGGGCCGCCAACTTTGCGCTGCGCAACTTCATCCACATCTTCGGCGACTCGCACCAGCCCATGCACGTGCTCGCGGCCGTGAACGACGACCTGCCCGGCGGCGACGCCGGTGGCAATTACTATCCGTTCGCCTCGCCCTGTGGCTTTAGCAACATCCACGCCATTTGGGACGCGGCCGGCGGCGACTACAGCCAGAACAACTGGGACTACAACATCGACTCGTTCGCTGGTGCGCTCGCTGCCAACGCCACACAGCTCATCGGTCTGCTGGGCAACCTGACCGACCCGATTGACTTTGCGCAGTATGCCGAGCTGTCTTGGTCCGAGTTTGCCACGGCCATGGTCTCGGGCAAAGCGCTACGCTACGTGTTGCTCGACTCGTACACGTACGCGCCTGTGGCCTACGACTCGCTCGATCTCACCTTTGACAGCAAGAGCAAGATCCCGTGTCCGTCGCAGAGTTACGTCGACACAGTCAAGGAGATCGCCAAGGAGCGTATCGCGCTCGGCGGCCAGCGTCTCGCTGTGATCCTGACGCAGTTTGCTGCCCAGCTGCGCTCTCTCGGCCTCGCCAAGTGAGTTTGGCTGTATCAAATAAAGCAAGTTCGAGTACGCATTCACTCAATGTTACGTCCTTGTTGCTCGTGCTACGTAGCTCAGTAGTAGCTCCTGTCGGTATATTGACTCATGAGCGTGATCAGCGGCTTGTAGATGCTCTCGCCAATGTTGAACGCCCACGTGAAGTCCATGTGGCTGATGTCGTACTGAAGGTCCGAGATGATGGTGCCCGACGGAAGACTTGCACGCAGCTTGTCGATGTCTGCAGGTTGCGCAAGCCAGTCTTCTTTGCCAGTGACAAACGCTGTGCGGGGATACTTCATGGTGCTCAGGTCGTACGCTGGCGGGGCAAAAGCGCCGTACTTGGCTTTGTTCTTGCAGACATTGGACGGACAAAGAGACAGCGGCAGAGCCTTGACGCACAAGCAGCCGTAGTCGTAGCGATTAAAGGTGCGGTGGCGAATGCCTTGTGCGTAGTGAGCCAAGGTCTTGGAAGAGGTGCCAGACGGATACTGCGTCACGTACACGTGCACTCGGGACGTGTTGATGTTGGCTGACGGGCCAGTGAGAGCGTTGACGAAGTTGCCACAGGCCACGTTGACAAACGCGCATGAGTATTTGAGGATCGAATCAGGAACGACGCCCAGATTGCCAAAAAAATCCTTCACACCAAACACCTGCAGCCACGAGTCTCCGTACGTCTTGGCCAATGCCACGAATGCTGGCGAGATGGCGTTGCCTGTCCAGCCCACAGGAGCCAACGCACAAAAGAAAGACACCTTCTTTGCGAGCTCCTGGTTCTTGGAAAACCCAACAAACGCCTGCGTCGTGCCCTCCGAATGACCAATGTAGGCCAATGTGGATTTGCCAGAGGCGTCCAGAGCATGGTTGATCATAGCTGGCAAATCGTAGTAGCCCATGTCGTCCCAAGTAAAGTCCCAGAACTCGGCGTCGTCTTTGGTGAAGTCCAAATGAGACAGAGACCAGTCCGATCCTCGGTTGTTGCCAAGCCAGACGTCGTAACCAGAATCTGCCAGCAGAAATGCGAGACTCTGAGTTCGGTAGTTGAGAACCCACGTATAGCTGGAGTCCAGCAAACCGTGTTGGAGCAGAACCACTGGCTTGTTCTTGGCAGCAGTCGCGTTCAATTGCGTCTCCGCGTAGCTCTTTGGCAGGCGGAACATCGTGAGCACATATCG